>CAUYON010057102.1:0-33112 GCA_963573935.1 Arctocebus calabarensis
CATATAGTAAACGAGAAAATATCATGAATGGTATGTCAATCAGGTTGATAAAATATCTCAGATTGCATGTGAAGCCCCCACACTGTACCCCATGGTTGAACTAATGTACACAACTATGATTCAATAAAAAAAAAATAAATAAATAAATAAAATAAACAAAATATAAAAAAAAAATAACCAGAATACACAGAGAACTCCAATGTATTTGCAAGAAAAGAACAAGAGATCCCATCTCAGGATGGGCTAAAGAAAAAAAAAAATAAAATGGCTGCTATAATCAAGCTAATAAATATATACATCACCTCACGTAGTTACCTTTTGTGTGTATGTGTGTACGGTAACATCTACTCTCAGCAATTTTCAAGTATACAGCACATCCAGTCTCCAGAATCACTCATGTTACAACTACAAAATTGGTACATTTTTATCAACATTCTATTTCCTTTGCTCCCTTACCCCAGTAACCAACATTCTATGAGTTCAATTTTTTAGATTCCATATAAATGATAACATGTTTCATACATATACACATACACACATATATATATCTTTTTGTATCTAGATTATTTTATTTATTATAATATCTTTGAGTAATTCCTATTGTAGAATTGCTACAATTCTAATAAAACTTTGTAGATAAATCAAAAAGAAATCAATTCTAAAACTTTAGAAACCACAAAAGACCAGAAATAGCTAACATTATGTTGAGAAAGAACAAAAAAATCAGAGGCATCATATGTCCTTATTTCAAATTATAGAAAAAAGCTATAATAAATAAAACAGAGTGGCATAAAAACAAGCAAAGAAACTGAATATATATTTTTCCAGAGAAGACATACAAATGACCACCAGGTATATTAAAGGTACTGAACTTCTCTAATACCTGGGAAAATGTAAATAAAAAACACAATAAGATGTTACCTCAAACCTGTTAGATGGCAATTACTGAAAAAGTCAAAAGACAACAGTGTTAGTGAGGGTGTAGAGAAAGGGGAACCCTTATACAGGGTGGCCATACAGTTCCTGTGCAATTTACAATAGTGTGCAATTAAAATTGCACAAGAACTTTATGGCCACTATGCATATTTTTGGTGGGAATGTAAATTAGTACAGACATTATGGAAAAGAGTATCAAGTTCCCTCAAAAATTTAAAAATAGAAATACCATAAGATCCAGCAATCCCACTGCTGGGTATATATAGAAATCAGAATGTCAAAGAGACATCCAAACTCTCATGTTCATGGCAGCATTACTCACAGTGGTCAAAATAAGGAAACCAAAAAAAGTGTTATAAATATAGGTATAAACACACACACACATGCAAGAATATTCTTCGTCTTTGAAAGATAAGTAAATCATCTCATTTGATCTTAATGACAGCCTACTTAACCCTTAGCAGGCTATTACTATTTTCAGATTTGAAAGATGAAACTCAGACAAGTTACATGAACTCCAATGGTCAGCAAGCCACTCATTTGGTAATGTTAAGATTTGAATTCTAGTCTATTTGACAGCAAAGCTCAGACAATTTCCATAATGCAAAAGTGTCTCCTAAGTGTCTCTAATCTCTCTCCCACAGTGTGTGTGGCTCTGCCACAGCAAACCTCTGAGAATGTGCCACTAATACCAACATGAACAATTTGTCATGAAAAGCTGAATTCCATCGAATGTTTCCCCTTGGGCTGGGACAGATCCAAACTCTTTGCAACGTCCTCTCATTGGTACTAATGGAGTCTTGTAACACAACACAGAACAATAGTCATTTCAGGATTGAAAATAGCAATTTAGTTGTTATTCAGTTTTCACTAGGATATTCCTTGACCCTTCTAATCATTAGTTCAATGTTCCTTTAAATGTGAGGGCTATAAAGGGATCATTCTGTGTTTTGCATAGAGAAACATGCCCATTTACTTCTTAATCATTCCCCGAATACAACATTCATATTGAAAAGTTTCACTATAAGATTCATAAAACAAATTCTCCTCTACCACTTAAGACTCTTCTGTTTATAATTATTTGCATTTCCCAATTGTTGAAGAAGTGACGTAAGCTATAGCAAAAAAATAAATAAATAATAATAATAACAAAATAGAAAGAAAAAGCATTTCATTGACACAACAGTGGACAATAAAATGACATAATCATGTCCACCGTGCATGAATATTTTAGGACTATGCCTAGAGAATGTTAAACAAATTTCTTAGCATTCTGTAACTGCAGCACACTTTGTATTTCCTTTTTTCATTCCACTATGTGCTTAGTGGCTTTTTGAAGGAATTTTGTCACTAGAATCATGATGGCCATTTCTTACACTTAGTAATCTATTCCGTTTGTATTGTTCTCTACGGAATTTAATGCATTTATCTCTTTGACTCACACAGATTATTTATTAAACACATTTTTTAACTGGTGAATTTTAAAATTTACAATTTTGCTTTTTCCCATTTGGAGAAAGCACAATTATTGTTGGAGGGGTATATATAAACAGAAGAATTTTTTAAACATTCTTATGCTTATTACATAACACATGACCATTGTAACTTAGGTGACATGTTTATACCTCCAGTTTTTTTGCAGTGCGATTGACATGTAGAAGACTCTTAATAAAAATCTGACAAGCAAACCAATTTATGGGAATTCCAATCTGCTATAGAAAAGATTCTGATGTCATGGAAAGGATGAGGCGGGAACACGAACCTTTGGATTTTTAAAATCCCATAATGTTAAAAAGGATGGAACTTTGGCACTTTTAGGACAATCATCTGTTGTCCTTCAAATATAATTTAAAAATGTTGGCAACTTTTACAGGTCTGGCATCAACTGGCTTCTGTCTGTGTCTTCACTCCACCACTCTCACACTAGCTTCTGCCACAAAATGACCACTGGCCTTAATTCAAATTTCTAAATGAGTTGAGTTTCTGCACACACCAGAACCTTTTTTTGGTGGCTCTACTCCTGGAAAGCTCTTGGCCTCCACCTGGCTATCTTCCTCCCTCAGCGTCATTTTCCTGGCTAGGTCTCCCCTGTGCATTCATAGCACAAGACCAAGCACATAGTAGGTCCTCAAAAGCAAAGAGCTAAAGTATTAAATGCCCATTATTAAATGTACCACCCATAATGTGTGTCATTGTTACTTGACAGAATCAGACACACCATTGAGGGAGTTTTACATTAAGGATAAAACCAAAAGGACATTAGCTTGTTTTAATGATTATTATTGAGTATATTCACACAACACCTTTTTGTGAAGAGAATCTGACTTCTCCTTTTTTTAAGTTTTAAGGTAGCAAAGAAGGTTTGCCTATGTGGAAATGAGCATGAGAATGTATGATCTTTCATCCAAAAGACCTAGGGAAGGGTGGCACCTGTGGCTCAAAGGAGTAGGGCACCAGCCCCATATACCAGAAGTGCAGGTTCAAACCCAACCCCAGCCAAAAATCACACACACTCACACACACAAAAAAATGACCTAAGGAAAATAGGTTTTATGATTATGTTCATATCTAACTGTGTCTGGTGCTTGGAAAGGCACCATGAGGTGGGCAAGCCTGCTGTCATCCGATTTAACAGATGAGAAAACAAAGGAGTAACTAGTGTTTTCATGCACTTCATCAAAGAGATTGGTTAAGGAGGAGCCAGATAGGAGGTCTGACAAGTTTGCACATCCATCCTCGAAAAAGTGCTGGGGCCTTGTTTACCTTTCAAAGCAATTTTGGAACAGTTTTTCTGGAATGGCCATCAGCGATGTCATTGTATTACCCTGATGTACTAAATATCATTAAAATGTCATCCTTTCAATATTTCCTTTATCTTTAGGTAAAGACAAAAGTCACTGGGGCCAGACCAGGTGAGCAGGGAGAGTGTCCTCACACAGTCATTTGGTTGCTATATGAGAGCTCCCTCCCACATAGTGCCCTATGAGTTCTTTGATTTATTCATCAGTGAGCCCCTTCAGGACCATTTTTGCCCACACCTTTCTTATGCCAAGATTTTTGGTTAAGATTTTTCCTGTTTTTCTATCAATGTTTACACTTGGTCTGGTGTACTTCTCTCAGTCAGCTGGTGATCTTGTTGTGCAATTCAATGAATATTTGTAATGTTTTTGTTAATTCTGCTTATTACTAGCTGCCCAGACCTCTCTTCATCTGTGACACTTTCTCTCCTTTCATGATAAAAAAAAATTCACAAAATAAATCCATTAGGACACTGTAATTTTATTCATGACATTATCCTCATAAATGTAAACTAACATTTCCCTGATTTCACGTCCACTCTTGCACGCTTGCAAAGTTTAACAAGAAATTTAATGTTTGTTCATTGCTCTAATTCAAGTTCTGACCTTCTCATAATGGCACACAAGAAAGGCAGTGATGATAATGAATGTCGCTCAGCAGGACACTGTCATATGCCCACACGAATACAACTTTGAGACACTGATATACCATGGTTATGAAGTATCTTACTGAGCTGTTTTTACAGTGCTGCTGTTGTAGTTAAGGACATGGTGGCAAGTTCACTAACTTGATTGTCAGACCTCCATAAGATACAATCTGCCAGATGTCTGGTCTTTGGCCTTTTAAAAATGATTACTTGTAAGTCACTCAAGAAGAAGGATAGATCCACTAACCTGTAGCAATAAGGAAGGAAGAAAGTTGCTTTCCTACTGTCTTCATGTTGGAAATGGCCATCATCTCGATGAGTTTCTGCCAGTCCAGGGTTCAGGTTCAGTTTCAGGTGATGGAAAACAAAAAATTCAGAGCCACACCCAGAGAATAGAATAGATTCTATTCTATTCTTGAGGTGTGACAGTTAGAGCTGCAAATTCATCCTCAAAAAAGAACTACATAACTCATTGCTGAATATCACTATATTCACCGTCGAAGGACTCTCCTTTGGAAGATACACACTGACGTCAGCCCAGTCCCCTCTTCGAAGCACTTTTTTTCCTAGGATGAATTTGTGAGCTTAATTGTTAGACCTTGTACTGATCAAACAGAAGAGCCCTACATTACACTTTAAAGTGAAAGCTTTTTGATAGCTATAGGAAAAGTATATTTGGTGTTATGTAACATGACTTCATGCCCATGATCAAGTCAGAATAGGTAGATTATACTGAGTGATAATTCTCAGATTTCTGAGGCTGAAAATAACATAAATTTACCTCTTTTACAAACTTCATTATGTCCATTGCAGCTCATCAGGGTGTTCTGCTCATTATAGTTAATGAGGGACCGGGTTGATGGAGGACACCCCCCTACATACGCTTCTGGGATTACCATAGCACAGCAGTGTTCCACCCTGACAACCTAATGCTTCCTGCTAAAAGTGACAAACAGAATGTCTGTTTATATACATATTTTTGTCAAATTCAGTCACATGCCAGTGCCTCACTTGAAAGAATTTGAAAGGGACATATTTTTTTTTTCCTGTGTGCCACAAAGGGAAAAAATCTACAATATTTTTGAACAGCCTTAATAACTATGGCAGAGTACTTTTCTTTCTGATGGCAAACAATTTCTTTACTTACTTTTTGTACTTACAAAACAAATTCATTCTCACATCAAGAATGACAACTTAAAAGCTTAACTCAAGAGACAGCTCATCTAGTCAGTGTGACCAGCTGGAAGTCCACATCCCGGAGTGGCTTCCCATCGCTACCTCATCATATCCAGAGGAAGTTCCTTTTGGTTCAGAAATCTGAACTAAAAAAAAAAAATGATAGAGAGAGATAAAAATAACTGATCTAAAAAATCATGCTATAAGCCAGTATGCAATAGAAGAACGTGAATGAGATTACTGCAATAAATTCTCCCAAACATAAATGGAGGATACAGAATTTTCGGTTCACAGAAATTCTGAAATCCTATGGAGAGATGTAGCAAGGTCCCTCCTGAGAGTGGAAATGTTCTGATATTAGAAACCTATTCTATTCTCTGGGTGTGGCGCTGAAGTTTTTGTTTTCTCTTGCCCATAATCCTGTCCTCTGGGGTACTTTGATTTCTATTAATATCCTCGGCCACATCAAAAGTTGGCATCAGAGAATAAGCTCTAGTCAATAGCTAAATATTGTTTTCAGCCTCTTCCCTGGTGAGGAGCTTGAGAACCTTCATGTTATTTTAAATCTCAAACTCTGGGATTTATTTGCTATGCCTCTAACATAAATTGTTAGTAGGTTTCCTGTCTCTCTGAAGCCCTTCATCTCCGTGTGCCGATACCACCCTCACTGCTATTTCCTACATACATTTCTTACATTTGCTCCATCTCTGCTTGCCTCCTCTTCCTTCACTCCTTGCAACCTAAATTACAGCACCTTCAATTTGTAAGGCTTCCATAGGCAAGCCAAGATTTTAGTCTTTTATTCCCCAAGCCATTTTGTGCATTTGAATGCATTTATTGGATATCAAGCTCTTAATTATACCTTTTCTCTGAAACATCTTAATTGACTCAGAAATTTTAACAGTGGTTTGTGATGGCCATTCCTTTCATTTGGTCTTTGCTGCAAATCTAGGTTTTCTTTGGTGTTTGTTAAATTCAAGGATATTCTCAATGGTATCTTTTTATAGGTTGGTTTTGAAAAAACAGTTTCCTCCTTCAATCCTATAAATTCCTGAACTTTGTGACCTTGTACTTCCAGTCAATTCTTTTCCAAACTCAGCCTTTTCTTGGGGAGATTGCCAGATGCTGGAAAAAATACCTGTATGTACTAAAGCACACTAGAATAATGATAATGTTAACAGTAGTAATAGCAGGTCTTAAATCTCAGTGTTGTAATGCAAGTCCAATGTTGGTCAGCAGAGGTTCTCTGTCTCTCGGGTACAGATGATTAGAGACATCACCCAGACCTAGGCTTCCCCTATCACTGAAGGTCTGGGAGAAGACCATGATGAGGAATGTACTATCTCCTGAAAGCTTCTACTCAGGGAAAATATAGGATGCTTCTGTTCACATTCTATTAACACCTCCCATGTTGCTGTGTGGATGCACAGCTAAGTGTGTGTCACAGAAGGAGCACCAGAAATATTTAGTAATCAGCCCTGATAACCACAACACTCAATATGGCTGAAGGCTATTGTAAAATATCCCTCTCTCCCTTTCTTTCTTTTCTTTTCTTTTTTTTTTTTTTTGCTCAATATACCAAGCAAGGACTTTCAATTTAGAGTGTCAGAAGACTCTTCACTAAATAGTAGATATGTTTATTCCTACAAATGTTAAAAAGTTTAAAAATATGTTGTGATATCTTTATGCCTACAGATGTTTAAAAAAAATGTTGTGTTAATGTACAGAGTGGCCATAAAGTCCTGTGCAATTTTAAATTACATACTATTGTAAATTGCACACAAAGTTTATGGCCACCCTGTTACATGTGTTTCGTTGAATATTGAGTAATTATGTTTGATTGTTCAGGTGAAGCAGACAGTGAGTGAGGCATGTCCAACTGGTGGTAAGTGATAAGAAAGACAGCTGCACTGAGTTAGCATTGTGAAGTGAGGGATGCTGCCTTACCTCTGGGGCAACTCAACACTCTGGGATTCTTTTGCTAAGATGAACTGCTGCACAGCTTGAGATCTGACGATGGGAGTTATTCTTTTACAGATGGAGGTAAGGTGACCCAGCATCCCTGGGGACCCAGTGACTGATGAGCAAAGTATTTTACATATTGTCCACTCTGTTGGAAGGCACTAGTTCTATCTCTGTTCAGGTGAGATTGTGTGGGCTTTGGCAACTGACTAGAGGGCTTCTCTCTACTCCCTCTCCAAACTTTAGAATCAGGACACATTAAGATTTGATAGGTAAAAGTACTAAATTGTACATTCTGTCACAAGGTACAATTGAAATAGGGATGATAAATAGATCTGTAACTAAAGTTATGACCTGAATAATGTTTCTTGGCCATGACTGTGCCTATGACAGTGGTAGTTACATGATCTTGAACACACTAATCACCCCATGGTTCCATGTCTCCGTCTTTAAGACACACAGTCAATCACATACATCCCACAGAGTTTTTATGAAGATATTTATGAGATACTAATTTTGGTCCAAAATTAACATAAATTCTTAGTATATAGAAGAATTTCCTGGAAATGATGACTGGTCATCATATTAGAAAAGACATTCTTGAAGCAGGTATTCTAGCTCTGGGTAAAGCTGGTTATAGCCATCTATCTAAAATGGTTTCAGTTGAAGCTTTCCTGGAAACAAAGCAAGTAGATTATCTGTCAGATCCTGCCAGAGATGTTATATTTGATTCAAGACAGTCCATGATTTTTAAATTAATACATCCTTATTCATGAGGGAAGTAACATAAAGTAGTGGTTTGGAGCCTGGAAGCTATGGCAGATACCTAATCTCATGTGACTACCCTGGCAGTCACCAGCTTTATGGCCGGGGACACATTGCTTAACCTCATCTTCTGCATTTCCTCATCTGGACCATCTAGCCTTCTATTACCTACCTCAAGGGGTTGTGTAAGAATTCAATATTATTGTGCGTGTAAGAAATTTAGAACGATGTCTGACAGATGGCATACACTTAATAATTATTAACAAGTTTTAATAAGATAGCACCTCAAATAGAATATATTTCATTTGCCTGCATATCTGCTTTCTATATGAAGATTGTGACAATGTGGCATTAGAGAAATGTGTCATCCAGCGCTTTTATAAAATAATACTTCTAATAATGATAACAAACGTCCTTGAACATATACCACATCCTAAGCATTTTTAAGGTGATGTATACAAATTATCCTGTTTTACCTTGTTTTACCCCTGAAGAAACTAAGTCTTACATAATTCAAGAACTTTGTTCAGATGAAAAGGCACAGTTCTTGATGGTGAAGTTAGGTCTGTATGGTTGTAAAGTCGATGCTCTTACCTACTAGGTTTGATGATTCCACAGCATACTTTATTGCCTCTTTGAATTCTCAGCCCTGCAAAACATCTCACACTTACTGAACATTTCACAAATGTTTGTAGAATTAAATGGGCTCTTAGTTTTGGGGAATAGTGATTAAATATGATTGCTTAAAATTAAATTACTTGGCTACACTGTGCATATTGTAAGCGGTTATTCCATTACTTGTCTCTTATTCTGTATTTTTCCTTTTTTTCTTTCTGATATTTAATTCTGATGGTGTCTGTACTCTCTTTAAAAATTTCCATAGCTGTCCGTTTATTACCAGATTAAAAAAAAAAGCTCATTTTTAGTTTTGAGTGTTAGTTTTTCATAGTCATTTCCCTTATTTTAGTTTGAAAACAAATGGCTTGAAGAGAATAATATTAATATGCATTCAATGTCAGCCCCAGATTTCATCTAGTTAAATTAATTGTTTAATTTGATTCTTAAATACCTAATTCCTAGTCCCAGGGTCTAGATGTTAGCATTATTTCTGTTTTACTGATGGGAAAACTGAGGTATAGGGATGTGGGTTAACTGGACAACGTAACATAACTAGTAAGTGTTGAAAATTTGAACTCAGAGAATCTGGCTTTTAGAGCCTGCCAAGGGAACATTAGGCAACATTGTACAGCATGGGACGGGAACCAGTTCTTAATTAAGAAATCAGAAGAACTTTCCTGAAGAAACATCTGTCATGAGTAGGAATTCCTCAGATAGAATTTTCCTCAGGGAGAACCATTGTGAAGGCCTGAGAGACCGGGGCAGAGAGAGAGAAAGAGAGGGAGGAGAGATAGAAAGAGAGAGAGAACATTTATAGACCCTCTATAGAGAGCCTTATAACCCACGTTAAGGATAAGGAGAAAACCCTGAATTATTAAGTGGAGAAGTGAATGACATGCCGAGATTTGCAATTTTGGCAGCAACTTAAGCTGGTTAGAGAGAGGCTACAAGGACAGAAAGCCTGGAGGCAGGACAATCAAAATGTGTGAAAGAAGGTGTCCAATGTGAAGTGAAGGTGCCCCGATGTCGGATAGTGACAGTGGATATGGAAAATCCGTACAGATTTTAGTGATGTTTACAAAGAAGACTGGCAAGACTAAATGTGGTAAGGAAGAAGATAGAATTCAAGGTGACTATGTTTGCTTGTTTTTACGTAAGCAATTCTTTTTTTTAAATAATTTTATTAAATCATAATTGTGTACATTGGTGCAATCATGGGGCACAATGTGCTTACTTCATATACAATCAGGACTATTTTGATCGTACTGTTAGAGATAACCTTCATGGCATTTTCTTAATCACTATATGAAGACATTAATATTCTACATTTAATAAGTTTCACCAGTACCCTGCTAAGATGCACCGTAGGTGTGATCCCATCAATTGCTCTCCCTCCACCCACCCTCCCTCCTTTGCTCCCCTCACTTTCCATTTCTTTATTGAGATGGTGATCAGGTTTAGGTGCGAGGTGGGAAGTATGATGTGGAATAAACACCATTTTGGACAAGGTGCGTGTGAGGACTGCCTCAAATGTCCATGTGGAGAAATCTAACAAGTATTTAATTGGCAGCCTCCCTCTCTCTATGAGAACAGATTTCTTGTCTAATTCACAATCTTTACTCAGACTCTTTATTGTAGGAGCGACATCAGTAAGATGAGCCACATAAGTCTCAGTGGCTTTCAGCAATAAAGGTTCATGTTGTGTCCACCCACATGTTTAATGTAGAAGAGTCAGGGTCTGCTGTCTGTGTCCACGGCAGAACTAAGACTGACCGAAGCTCCATCACCACACAAATGTCTCTGACCACCAAGCCAGTGAAAAGAAAGAAATGACTCCGAGTCTACATATTCACACTTGCACCTGCAGGTGACACAGCACTTCATTTTCCAAAGCAGGTCATATTGTCACACCTAAATTTGAGAGAGGGAAGAGAGATCTTTGCTTAATATTGTAGCACTTGTTTAACGGAACTAATAATGCCCATCTGTAACCAGTCTTAGTCAATATCAAGATGCGTACACTCAATTAATGAATCTTTACATTGATGTTCAAAGTTCAGAAGGCCAATCTGAAGTAGAGAGATCTTCAAAGCATTGCTGAAATATTCTTTCTCTGATTCCACTTTGCCCACCTACCCTGATTTAGCTCATCTGACCCTTGGTAATGTTCACTATCTTCCATTTTATATTTATACTAACCTCAGAATGTTTAATTACATGCCTGTCATTTATTATTTTGTTATTCAACTGTAAGATCTGTGAAAACCAGGTCTTCTCTCAGGCATCAGTATATCTTCAAGGCTTTAGAACAACAGTTCACTCCTTAAAGAAACTCAATACCTAGTTTTTCTTAAATTTTTTTTTTTAAATCTCTCCCTAATATTTCTCCCTTGATTGAAATGTATAGTATACATGCACAGGGAAAATATTTGCACAGACAGACAACACTCTAAAATTCATATTGTGTTTAAGTGGAAATCACTGTGATAGTTCACAAAGGGTAAGTGTATATATTTTTTTTTAACTTGAAGAAATAATCTGAATCATCTTTCTCTGTATCTTTCCAACATGACAGCCTCAGTAATCTCCTAGCTGCCACTTTACCTCTTGCGCAGTCCGGATCTGGCTCTCATTTTTACATCCCTTCCATTTATGCTCCACTGAGACAGACACAAATCCAGTTCTACCAGAAAGCACAGATATGGAACCAGAGAAACATTTCCGTTAAGCAGATTGAGTGTTACATGGCTTAGGACTTGTGAATGCATCTGTTCAACCAGGCTTTTTGTTGAATTAAAATTTATTGAAGCTAGGTCAGCAAAATGTGGATGCCAGGCCTTTTACAGGAAAGGGGAAACTGTATCACTAAACAGAAGGCTTCATTTGATGGGTTTTATTGAAATTCTTTTATCTTTCTTTATGTGCAAATATATATGTACATATCATATAGATATATTTTCGTCTCGGTAATACTATTTCAATGTTGATCAGTCAAAACTTGTCAATAGCAACTTTTATTACCTCATTAAAATAGGCACCACTTAATTGGTTGATTTCTATGTGTCAAGCATCATGCTGAGCTTTAAAATACAGCGTTATCCCTGAACTGCCCTGTGTTCAGTATCACTTCTGGATTCTCACAGCAGCCCGTACTCTATCTAAGGCTCTCTCCTAGGGTGAACATGAGTCATCAGCTGTTGGGTGACAGATATGGGTCTGTGTTTCTCAATTACATAGAGATAGTTTATTACAAGTTAGTAAATGTCAGAAATTTACTCAGTTCTTTACCTTTCCATCAGTGATTCTGGAAGTGGTTGTGGTTCCTTTTCTGCTCTCCTTGAGGCCTTTATGTGTCCTCTGGATGCTATTCCAAGATCTAAGGAACATAGCTGTGGGCTTTAGCAAGTCCATTTAGCCTCACGCTAAATTATGCTATGTTGTTCAACAATTTTATAAGTAACAAATGTAGTATTTGATTTCAAACCAAATGACTCCTAGATCTATTTATGCTTTTATAAGATGTAAAATGTATTCTATACATTGTCTATTTTTTTTTTGAGACAGAGTCTCTCTATGTCCCCCTCAGTAGAGTGCCATGGCGTTACAGCTCACAGCAACCTTTAACTCTTGGGCTCAAGAGACTCTCTTGCCTCAGCCTCCCAAGTATCTGGGACTACAGTCACCCACGCAATGCCTGGCTATTTTTTGTTGCAGTTATCATAGTTGTTTAGCTGGCCAGGCTGGGTTTGAACCTGCCACCCTCAGTGTATGTGGCTGCTGCTATAACCACTATGCTACAGGCACTGAGCCAATGTTTTGGTTTTTAATTGCTGTTTTTGCTATAAAACCATTTTAAATATTATTTGTTAGATATTATATATATATTTATGTAAAGTACATATATGTGTATGAATGCTTATGTATATGTATAAATTAATTGGTAATTTATATTTTGGCTTGTGGGTTTGGGAACATTCTTAGAAAATCCTTCCTCACTACTAGACTATATCAAAATCCTCACATATTTTATCTGAGTCTTTCTGGAATTTTATTTTCAATAATATTTAAAACTTTCATTCCTCTTGAGTTTGTCTAAGAAGTAAAGTGTATGTCTAATTTATTATTATTTTTTAACAAATGGCCATCCAGTTTTTCCAAATGCAAATGGAAAATTAATAATTTTCTTATTGATAGAAAATGCTACTATACAATGTAATGCAACTAAATTACCTTAAAATAAGATCTTCTCAAAATATACATTTATATGTTACTTAAATATAGATGTATGGGTATAGATGTATTTCACACTATATGGGATGTCCATAAGGTTAGTGTGAAATTTACAATGTAAAACTGTTTTCTACATATATGTGCAAACACATGTAAATTCATATGCACACATGTAACTCATGTGACGTTATCATGGGAACGTTATCATGAGGAATCATGTGTGTGTGTGTGTTTACCTGTTATACACATATATCATATATAGGTTATATCATATATAGGTTACATCATGAATATAATATCAACATATGTAATCATGAGATGTAAAATGATAATTTTAAGAGGTATATATTGCTATCAGTTCAAAAATGCCTGGTGAAGTAAAGCAACTTCAAGGACCTTGCTAGTAATTGTGTAGCCACTCAGCTAACATTCAAATTCAAGTCTGTGTTGAATTCAAACCTTTCTCAAACTAAACAAATCACTTCTTGAAAATTATGTGGCACCTTTTAGAAGCCTGGATAAAGTTTTTATGGATATGGGAAACTAATCCAACTTCTGACTCTTATTGTCAGAATTATATTTTATATTTGTATTTCATAAAGCATGATAACTTGGGCACATGTCAGAGAAGGAAACAAAAAGAGAAAAGTGAAACAACAATGGAGATCCTAGAGTCCCTTGACCAGAAAGAGTTTTGAATTCTATGAGGAAAAGTTTCAGGCTTCATATTTCTTTGTTAGTAGGAATAATAACAAAACAAATAGTATGCATTGAACATTCTTTGTAAAGTACTTGGTTCGGTTTCATATATTTTTTCTCTAATTTTTAAATCAACCCTGAAATACGCCTGTAATTATTCTCAAAATATTGGCACAGAAACTAAGAATCAGAGAGATTTACAACTTTTCTAGGAATTACCAAAACTCTGACAAGAGAGCAATCATATCTTACTGTGAGAGAATGAAGTGGCTTCATGGAAAATGAGACATTTGAGTTCAACCTTGAACAACTGGAAGTATCTGAACGTGAACTTATGAGAAAACATAATTCTAGGGTAAGGAACAACCTAAAAGGAGACACGGAAATAAAAAATTAACAAAGCACTCAAGACTTTGGGGAGAGCAACACTCTCACATGAAACTCTGAAATTTCTTTGTAAAATGAACTGCAAAACGAAAACTTGATCAAACCTATTCTTCTGGGTTTGTACTCATTTCTTTATCCTATCTTGAAGTATAGGCTCCATGGAGGAATTTTAACAAGGTTTCCTATTACTGAATTGGATGAACATCTTTACAAACAGCTGTATCTTTATCAAAAGACAACATAATATTAATTTCTCGCTGGTCTTGGGAACTCATGTAAAATGTATGGGCTGTTTTTTAATTTTCTCTCATGCAGGTGGTATGCTGTGTTGGAGGTGGGTGTGTGGAAGAGGAGGAAGTTTCTAGCAGAATTGGTTAAGTCGCGCAGGCTCATGCATGGAATGACCTTGCTTGCGTGCCAAACTTCAGGCAGAACAATAATGAGAAGGTAGCTGAACTAATCAATTTGGAGCAGGGCCCATTTCCTCCATCACTTGGGCCACTTAGAATGCAGGCAAAATCCTGAGCTTCTCCTCAGATCTGCCTTTTGATCACAAACACAATGCCTTTCCTTATAAAACTCAGCAGAAAATGTGGATTTGCCATCTAAAATAGAAGCGTAGTTAGTGTCTGTGTTAATGTAACTTTATTTATTTTGTTACCCTTTCTATCCTTCAACTTTACCCCTTTTAGAGCCTCATAGGAGATTTAGCGCATCTTACCAAACCTAACTCCACACTCTTAATGGTTGTCACAACCAAGAGTACTTCACGTGTCCTCACAGAACACGTTCATTAACTCTCTGAATATGGGCAAAATTTATCTGAATCTCATTGCACTCATCTTTGAAAAGGAGACAAACCAGAGTTTTTCATGCAGACTAAAGGAGAAAGTGTACATAACGTATTTAACAAAATTATTTATGACTGATTTGCTTTTGAAATATAACTTTAGCACTAATTTGTTAATCTTAAGCAAGTTTTCTAATCTTTCTGAGCTTTGATTTTGCCTTTTATAAAATAACAATAGTTATATCAATCTTGTGAAATTGCTGTCTCGATTAACTGCCATGATATTTGTGATATAAATATTTTGTCAATTGTTACTCATCTCTGTCATTTCTACAGCTCTTTCAAGAGTGCATGTTACTTGTATAGTATTAGGATATGACGGATTGAAAAAATAAGTCAGTAATCCCAAATTAAAGCCACAGATAAAGAGTCTGGAGGTTTCTTTTAATATTTGCCATTGTATCTCTTGTGCAGATGAATGTATTTTTTTCTCTCACATGAGTGCTTTTGTCATCAGCTCCATTAACATAATCCCAGGAGAACCAGCCTCTCTGGAATTTCTGGGACCAACAGACTTAAGACTTTGCTAATCTCTTATATTTAGATGGCATCAACTGGTTCTGGTCACTGGCATTGTTCAGCCATGTCCAAAGAGCTGTTGCAAAGAGCATGATTATTTCCAAGATCTGCTAAGAACATGAATTAGATTAAAAATAGAGAAGCTTCTCTGCTTGGGGACTTTCAAGCCTTGAAATACCTAGATAGGGACAAAGTTTTGCATCAAAGTTAAATTACATAATGCCTCTGTCCATGAGAGGCGTATTAGCTCTTGTAAATTTGCTGGAAAACACACATATGCACATTTTTTGAAGGATAGTTATATGTCGATCATAAATAAAATGACAAAAACGTGAGCTTTGCATTTTTTCTCAATATTTCTGACCTAATGTTAGGGAGCCTAACAACCTTTAAGAGACGGATATGCCCCTAAACACTAACTCGGTAAGAAGTTATGGTGAAAACAAATTGCCATACATGGTCAATTAAAGAGAAATTAACCAGTACCTACTGAACTTCCAGCAGGCTACTCTGCTTGGGGTTATATGCCACCTTCCTTCCAAACTTATTCCATGTGTTCCCTGCAACAACTTTGTGAGGTCACTATCTCTGGGGATCCTAAAAGTGATGATTCAGACACTTCAACCTTAGGTTAATGATGATTTGACTCTTGAGGGGTAGTTGGCCAATCATAGTCATGCAATATGCACCACACTTGCTAAGGGTAGTAACTTCTGCTAATTGGAGGATCTTTGTTTAGCTGAACAACTGTAAATGACTTTGGATAAGCACCGTTAGAAACATGAGCTAGTTCAAAGTTGAATTATGGCGTCTAATGAAGGAAAAAATAATTTGAAGGCAAAGAGAAAAATACTTAACAGAAGAGAGTGCCTCTAAGACCATTAGAATAATAATTTCTTGCTGATTTGCTTAAGCTCTTTGAAGACACTGGTTATCAGCTCATCGGACATACAGCACATAAATACTTTCTTCTCCTATTTTGTAGGTCATCAATTCATTCTATTGATTGTGTGCTTGACTGTGCAAAACCTTTTTAATTTGATCGGCCTTTCATTCGTTTATTTTTGTTGTTGCTGTGATTGCAGTTGGGGTATTCTTCACAAATTATTTGCTTAAGCTAGTATTGACAGGAATTTTTCAACATTTTCTTCTAGAGTTCTTATATTCATGTCTTAGGCACAAGTCTGGTATCCATCCTGAATTAATTTTATGAGTGGCGAGAAATTCAGATCACATTTCAGTCTTTTCCATGTATGGATCCAGTTTTCCCAGAACCATTTATTAAAAAGAGATTCTTTTTCTCAGAGTATGATTTTTTTCTGCTTTGTTGAAGATTGGATGGGAATACACATTCTTAGCAAAGTATCTCAAGAACAGGAGAAAAAGTATCCAATGTACTCAGCCCTACTATGAAACCAATTTATAGCTTTCTTATGAAGACTATAACCCAATTATAGCCCAAGATTATGGGGAAAGGGGAACGAGAGGGAAAGGGAGGGTAAAGGATGAGTGGAGAGTGGGTAACTGGTGGGACCACATCTATAGTGCATCTTACAAGGGTACATGTGAAATTTACTAGGTGTAGAATACAAATGTCTTAACACAATAACTAAGAAAATGCTGTGAAGGCTATGTTAACCAGTTTGATGAAAATATATAAAATTGTATATAAAACCAGCACATTGTATCCCAGGATTGCATTAATGTACACAGCTATGATTTAATTTAAATAAATAAATAAATAAATAAATAAATAAAAGGAAGGAAATACTGAAAAAAAAAAAAGAGTGATTTCATATCTTGGCTTTCTGCTCCAATCCACAAGTCTACGTCCCTGTTTTTGAGGGCACACTTCAAACTTTTACTTAAAATTTACAAAAGCAAATTATGACTTTCACTTATAATGTAACCAAAACATGTGTACCTTTGTAATAGTCTGAAATTAAGCAAAAATTAAAAAGCATTAGAATGTTCTTTTCTTACATTATAAAGAGAAAAAAAGGACCTCTGGTGACAACAAGAGTAGGAAGGAATTTCAGAGAAGTTACACTTTTACATGGATGTATTTTTAAACTGTTTGCTTAGAGATGTATGATATGATTTCCTTCCTGTTCGTTTTTCCTATGACATTTTTAGTAAAATATGTGTCGCCGTCTGTCAAAACTCTGGTGCAAGTTAATTAGTCAAATAATTTCAAAGAGGGTCAGATCTGTGATGTAAAATAAAACAGCATCTTCCATGAAACTTACAACCACAAAATAACACCTGTGGTTACAGAGCTACAGTTCCTAGGAAAGAACTAGGAACCCCCTGGTTCTTCTTCTTGTGTGTAGAGGATGAGCAACAAAGCATCCTCAATCTCTGGTACATGACTAAACACTAAAACTTTCAAAATATGTTGAGTTCAATAAAATTAAACACGTGAAAATGTTAAAGAACCTGAAAAAAATCCATGTACGACAGAAATCAAGAGTTTATCCTAACAAAAGCTGTTATTTAAGCTACCTTTAGAGAAGAGGTGTTCAACCAGTTTTTTGTTTTGCAGGCACATGTTGGAAAAAGAGTTCTTTTGGGCCACACATTATGTAAACAAACATTAAGGAAAGGTGATTAGCAAACAAAACAAAACAAAAGAATAAAAATGCATACATGTTATGATAGCTGATGACACAGATTAGAAAACAAGTCCTCACAAAAATTCACATGCTGACTGCTGGTTGGACAACCCTGCTGCAGAAACTTGCTTTCTGCTTCATCACTGTGATGGGTTTTTTGAAAAACGTACTATCAGAAACTCCATTCAGCGTTTACATCTTGTGTTGGTGAGGCCACAAATGTAGGGTCTTCTGCAAAATATTAAGATACCAGTATTCATTTTTTTGCAGAAGGCCCAATGCTTTGTACTTCCAGGGCACACCTGAATTCTCATCTTGACAGGTCAATTCCTTGGCCTTAAACTATCATCAGGGTTGAACAGAAAGACGCAGTTTCACTCTGTGAGATCAGTGTCAAGAGATGAGCGGTATGGCCTCAACTTTCTACTGTACCTTCTCTCAGTTTTCAGCAATGTGCTGCTATGGGGTAGGAAGACCCATGAGAAGAGCTCTGACATGAGACATATCGTTGAAAATAAGCCTATTTTAATCAACCACACATTTCTCCCAAATACTCATTTCATAAACATACTTCATAAAAAACCTATGCAAGATGCCTGAATTATAAGAAAAGAGGAGACAAACATTGATTTTGTTCTGTTACTACCTAAGTCTAGTGGGAGAGATAGACAAGAAATCAAATAATTTCGATTCATTGTGCAGGGACGTGATGTAATGGGTGAGTGCAAGTTGGTGTACCACTATAGAGAAGAGTCACCTGGTCCAGACTGAGAAATCAGAGTGTCCTTGTACAGATGAAAAGATGAGCCTCACTTAGCCAGGGTGTCAACAGCAGAGAAGTTCTTACAAATAGAGGAATCCTCTCCTTGTGATCTAAATGGACGTTGGAACCTTTAGGAACTTAGGAAACAGAGGAAGTCAGCCTGGTGAACCATGGAGCTAGTGAGAAGTATTGAGAGATGACTAGAGAAGAGAAAGTCTCTGGGAGCAATTTTAAGACTTAAGACTCTATCTCACAGTCAGTCAGGTCACTGAAGGGCTAAAACAATGGGAAACATAATCAAAAATGCATTTTAAAAGCTTACTCTTGCTAATGTTTGGAAATATTTTTATTATTTCAGGTTAATTAAGGGTACTTTGAATTAGGTTACACTGTTTGCATTTGTTAAGTAAAGCCCCTCTTATAATTGTGTCCTGCCCCCAAGAGGTGTGCCATACACCCTGACATTCTGCCCATTAAGTTGGATCACACCCATCCCCCTCCCTCCTCCTCTCTCCCTGCTCCCTCGTTCCCCCATCCCCCACCTTGAATTGCTTTGCGTTTCCCTCTTATGGG
The DNA here is from genome assembly GCA_963573935.1 of Arctocebus calabarensis. Lineage (NCBI taxonomy): Eukaryota > Metazoa > Chordata > Mammalia > Primates > Lorisidae > Arctocebus > Arctocebus calabarensis. The sequence continues at coordinate 19,539 of CAUYON010057102.1, forward strand.
GATGTGTATGAGGTCAAATATTGTCTTCATATTAGAATTAAGTCCACTGGATTCTTGCTTGTCCATTCTTGTGATAATTTACTAAAAGGAATGTGTTCCACCTCTATCCAGATTAACACAAAAAATATGAAGTCTCCATCTTTTTTAATGGAAAAATTTTTGATGATAGCAAGAGTGGAAGTGGTGAGATAAGAGATGATGGTACAGAAGATGGAGAGAAATAGATATAGAAGCACATTCTGTGTGAGATTTAGTCATTTTAATTATTATCTTGACAGTATTTTCCCAGTCTCGTCTATATTTCATGAACTATGTTGCTTAAAACAAATGGCACAATACCGTCCAAGGGGAAGATGGTGTCTGTTCATGATTTCTCAATGCCAAATATTACAGCCCCCCCTTTGCTCTCTTAGACTTATAAATGTGCTGATATCTTGAGCAATTCTTTCACTCCTTTATTCAAACACACTTTCATTAAGTGCCTACTATGTGCTAGGCAAATAATCTGGATGTAGATGACTTCCTTTATTCAAACACACTTTCTACTTCCTTTATTCAAACACACTTTCATTAAGTGCCTACTAAGTGCTAGGCGAATAATCTGGATATAGGTGATCTAACAGTGAAGTGATAAAGGCATTGGTTTCAGGAAGCTTACAGTCCATTAGTGTTGAAGACAAAAACAAAGTAAATACATGAATTCAAAATACAATCTCAGATAGGTTTAAGTGCTACCACACAGAGTTGTAAGGTAGAGAATGTTTACAAGTGGCTACTTCACACTGGGTAGGGGTCTCTCAGACAACGGAAGTTTGAACCAAGACCTGAGTTCTCAAAGACTCGTCCAAACATCTGTTATGGGGAAGGGAGTAGTGACAGTAAAGCCTTAAAGGAAAACATCTCCCAGACCTCCTGATTTGGTTTCACAGCCTACCAGCACTTCTTACCATTTAATTCCGACCCCACCCACTGACACAGCCCTTCTTTCATTCTTTCCATTTTGTAATGGGATTGTCAATTTCCAACATGCTATACACTTTACTTTTCATCCCCTTTACATTTTTTCTCTCTCCCTTTCACTAGGATATAAATTCCAGGAGGACAAGAAGCTTTCTCTGTTAGGTTCAATGATTCCTCAGAGATTTCCTAGCAGGAACATGGTGCTCAGCATGTTTAAGTGAATGCACGAAAGAATAAATAGTAAGTGGTTAAGAAAGAAAAGTGGTTAGGAACAGAAAGATGAGCAATGCAGCTGAAACACTGGGGGGCTGGGGAGCGAGGTCTGATATGACATGTAAGATGATAAAACAAGTCGTGCAGAGCTATGTAGACTGCATCGAAGAGTCTTGTTTTCATTTTAAACGTGTCCACCTTCGACCAGAGCAAATGGAGACCGAATTTACATTTTTGAAAGTTCACTCTGGGTATTGCAAGGAGGGTGAATTTGAGAGTGTGGGGAGAGAACAGAAGCAGAGAGATCTTCTAGGAAGCAAAGCCTTCAGTGACTCATCAGGCATAGTCTCAGCCTTAATGGATGCTCAGTGCTCACTATCCTTCATGTGCGGTTTGCATTAGCTTTACAGTAATACATTACGGGGGACCTGCCAGCTTCCTTTCTCCTGGCATGGCCAAAGGTAACAACAGCCTGGAGCCGGGCACAGAGCTAATCTGGTAGAGCATCTCTTATGCCAGGAAAGCATAAACATACCTCAGAGATGCAGCCTTGATTAAAAATACATGGACGCTCTGTGGATCTAAGCTGAAGACATACGGCCTTTGATTGCCTGGCATTTTCAATTCATACAAGAACATTATGGTGCTGCATTATGGATGAGAAGACACATTTCACTATCTTAAAAAGAGTGGCTGTGTGTATTTTTTTTTCTTTCCCATCCCATCTTCCTTTGCCTTCCCACACCCACTCCTTGCTTAGAGATTAAACAGTTCAATTAAGCCCTGATTAACTGTACTTCCAATTTTGTCGTAAGAATGATTTCCACACCCTTGGCTGCTGCCTTTCTTCATGAAAATGAGGCCCGGCTGTGCCCCAAAGATCAACTTTCCTCCCTGAAAAGTTCTGTCCCATGCTTCTTCTTCATCATCCTTCTCCTGCTGCAGCTTTTACACTCCCACTCCCATCTTTTAAAGGTAAATTAGCGAATCTCACAGGAAGCATGCATTATGTGCATTTTTATATGTTCTTACAACTCAACAAAATATCCTGCTTCTTTCCTCACCAGGAAGGACCAGGCAGCATGATGGCTATGAATACAGACTCCCATGATAAACAGACACACTCACACAAAGACACGGATTTCAAATGTGTGCCTGTCACAAACTAGCTGAGAAATTCTAGGTCAAGTAAATGGATATCTTTGTTCCTAAATTCTCTCTAAATTCTCTTTTCTGTGATAGGAATAATTATAGTGGGCATGTCATTTAGCTTTGCATAACACCAGGGACATAGTAACACCCCTGAAAGTTCTGCCGACTACTACTTCAGGATTTCTGTATGTATACCACACATAGTAAGTGCTTAATTAACATGTCTAAATGAAGTGTTACAGGAAATCAGAATTTTTTTTTTATAGGCATGCCAATTCAGTTACCCCTTCTTCTCTGTGATGGTTTTCTGCATCCTACTAAGTGAAGACAGAGTTCCTAGGTCATCTCCAGCATGTGTTCCCACATCCCTTATGGGATGTGGCAAGGGAATTAAGATCACTGGGGATAAAGCCAAACTGCATGGGTTTACATTGGGCCAAAATACATCCTGGCAGTGTTTTCTGGTCTGAATATTTGTGTCCCTCCCCAAATTCATATGCTAAACCTTAACCTCTGGTGCAATAATATTAAAAGGTGATGCCTTGGGGAACTGATTAGGTCATGAAGGATGTGTCCTCAAGAATGAGATTAGTGCCCTTATAAGAGAGGACAGTGACTTGGATGAAACTGATGGTCATCATTCTAAGTGAAGAAACTCAGCAATGGAAAATCAAATACTATGTGTACTCACTTATAAGTGCAAGTTAAGCAATAACACATGGTCATAGACCCTGGAGACAGCAAAGGTGCGATGATGTGGGGTATGATGGATAAAAAAATTACTTACTGAGTACAATGTAAGTAATTGGATGATGGGTACACTAAGGCCCTAACCTAACTTCTGTATGATACAGCCATGTAACAAAACTGTACTTGTACTACCTTAATATATTGAAATCAAAATAAAGAGAAAATTCCAAATGCAGAAATAATAATAATAATAATGGAGCCCTTAAGGAGCTTGTTTGCTCCTTCTGTGCTGCAAGAACACATAGAAGGCACCTCATCCAGCACCAAATTTGTGTGGTGTATAACATACAGTCCTCATTCAACACCAAATTTGCTGGCACCTTAATCTTTCTTGGCACTGGGAAGTCCTGAACTGTAAATAATAGATTTCTATTATTTATAAATTACACAGGTTTAAGTATTTTTTATAAAAAGCTGAATGAATCAAGGCACTGTGAGACCTTGCAGAATCCCATAACCTGCTTGACCTCTGATTTATTTATTTATTATTTAATTAATTAATTAATTAATTTATTATTTATTTAATTATTTAGACAGAGTCTTAACCTGTCACCCTGGGTACAGTGCCATGGTGTCATAGCTCACAGCAACCTCCAACTCGGGCTCAAGCAATCCTCTTGCCTCAGTTTTTTTTTTTTTTTCTATTTTTAGAAGAGATAGGGGGGTCTCACTTTTTGCTCAGGCTGGTCTCGAACCCAAGAGCTCAATCTATCCTGTCTTGGCCTCCCAGAGTGCTTGGATTATAGGTGGACCTCTGATTTCTTCATTTACCCTTTTCTTTAATCTGTTTGCTTTGAGAATGAAATGAATAATGCCTATAAAATCCTTGGAACAGAAAATGGATTAATGCAAGTGATCAGTAAATACTCTCATCCTCATTATCATCGTTTTTATTTGCTGTTTTGTTCTTTGACAGGGTTTATATAGTCTTGAAAATGAATACCAGACTATAAATATGTTTGCATTTGCTTTAGAAGAGGCTTGCATTTATATGTAATAATCTTGGGGCAATGGTAGGCATGTTTGTTCTTTTATGGCTGGCTGGGGATAAGTTAGGGTGACATGTGTGGGACTGTCTAAGTATTATCACTGAATGATCCCGTATCTTGGGGAATCTCTCAGTTCTGGGGATATTGGGGAGGTTAGTCATTCTGACAGGCTGGAAGAGATTAGGGTTTATAACTTGACCCGTTTTACAGAGAAAAGATGGGACATGGGAGGAGGATGGCAATGGCATTCAACTGTGGAAGAGATAACAGATATTTGTTTATCAGGAAAGCAGGAGTGTGTAAGGGTTATGGTAAGAGCAAACCATCTTCCAGGTGAAAACTTGATCCTAAAAACATGAAGAAGGTAATCAGAGTGGTCTACATAAAGGCAGAGGAAGAAAGAGATCAACGTTGTTGAACATTGCATTTTTACATACATGAAACTCAGTCTATGTTTTCTAAATCAGTTTAGAAAATCCAAAAGAAAATATTAATTGAGCACATGCTCTGTGTCAGGCTTCTGCTGCGCCCTTTACATCATCTCATTCATTTTTCCTAACAATCCCGTGTTGTAGCAGTTGGAGTGCCTTATTTTGTAGATCAGAATCTCTGGGGAATAAGAGACAGCTTCATTTCCTTTTAAATCTCCCCAAGTCATTCCAATGTGTTCCCTCCTAGATATATAATTTAAGTACTCTGGACAGTATGGACACTGGAATTTAAAAATCTTCCCCCATGTACTAGATTCAATAGTGTCCCTCCAAAATTCATAGGCTCCCAGAACCTTGGAAAATGTTTTGTCTGGTAGATGTCAATGTTAACATGAGGACAAGCTGGACTGGATTGTGTCCTAAATCCAATCACCAGTATCTTTATGAGAAGAGAGGACAAATGGATATGTACACAGAGAAGTCTGTGTGACAGGGGAGACAGACAAACCAAAAACAGCCATGGATTTCCAAGAATCAACAGAATCTAGGAAGAGGCGACTTAGAATTTTTGTTTGTTTCCAAAAGTCCTCAGAGTGAGCATAACCCTGCCAACAATTTGCATTCAAATTTCTAGCCTTCAGAAGTGTGAAAGAATAAATTTCTGTTGTTTTAAGACACCCAGTTTGTGGTAATTGGTTATGGCAACCACGGGAAACTAATATATCAGGTAATTCTAATATGCAGCCAAGTTTGAGAAATACTGTTGGAGGTGGCTTAACCTGAATCACATTAAGCATTTTGACTTCTACTTCTCCTTTATCAGGGCATGAACTATGATGTCTTTCACTTCTGCTCCCAAATAGGGGAAATTCTTATAAAATAGCTTCTTCTTAAAGATTTCATGTGACCCCTGCCCCAGAGCAACACAGACACTCCCATTTCATGTACCCAGTCTGAGTCTGTCCCTGCAGATTTGTCTCCCTTTCTTTTAAAATATTCCTTCAATGAGAATTCCAAAGACAAGATTTTCAAAGAGAAAAGCACAATCATTACAGTTGAGAAACTGCTCTTGAAACTTATTAGCTCGTGACTCATACTCCTGAAAGGAGCTAATACCTTAATTTCATATTTCTCTGCTCAAATGCAGACCAAGGCGTAAACTGAAATGAAACTTTACACTAATGGCTTCTTAATTATACCCATCTAAAAGCAATTACCTGAGTTTTAGCAGATACAAAGTTAGAGTTGATGGGACCAGCAGATGAGAAATAAGATGAAAGGTCATCTGCAAAAAAAAATCAGCAGAGGAGATAAAGCACAGTGAGGAGAGAGGAAAAAAAATCCAGAGATAAGTAAAGGTTGATAAATTCCTAACAATAGTTTTGCCTGATTTTCAAAACAAGCTTCTCCCCTGTTAGAAAGGAGACTAAGAAAAGAGATGTTTCAGGGCAGTGCCTGTGGCTCAAAGGGGTAGGGTGCCAGTCCCATATACCTGGGTGGTAGTATCAAACCTAGCCCTGGCAAAAACTGCAAAAAAAAAAAAAAAAAAAAAAAGAGAGAGAGAGTTGTTTTATTTCAAGATAGAAACTGACTAGATATGAGACCTTAATATCTGAGCTACATTTAATTCTTGCTGTATATTGAGCCAAAATTTACTAAGTTATAGAACTGGGAGTCTATGTTAAGAGTAATTGAATAAACAATCTTCATTCGTTATTCATTTGAAAAAGCATATATAGCAAGAGCCCAGTTTGCAAAATCGCACAGCACATGTGCACATATGTGGCAAGGAGGAAAATTCACTATAATGTTCAACTGTCCTCCTCTGAGTGAGAGACTTTGATGGTAATCTACTTTATGCCATATACTTTTCTGTTGTGTTTAAATTATTTATGGTGAGCATATAGTCATTGTTGACAAAAGACAAAGTCCAAAAATAAAAACTGTATATAAATCAGTCCATCGAGTAGAAACAAGTTAAGTTAAATTGATTATATTTATCTCCATTAAAAATTGAACTTATTTATTGATGCAATTCTAGAAGCAGCCTTGCCACATTTCTCAACATAGTACAAGGTCTCAAACTGAGACCTGTAGGCCAGAATCTATTCCAGGAGGCACGTGTTCTATTGGGGTCTGAGTAGTAGTCATTAAGTATTTTAAAATTTGAATGTCTTTGGATGTTCTCCTCAATAGAATTGATTCCTTCCTTCCTTCTTTCCTTCCTTCTCCTCCCCTCCACCCCCACAAAGTCCATTTCACCTATTTCTTTTCACTTCTCTGACACTCAGTACTTGGTACCCTCCGCAATAAAATGCACTCTTACCATCTATCCTCTCCTTGGAAATGAAAATCAATATACATAAAAATGATGCAATCTCCAATGATGCAAATGACCCGATGATTTTTCTATTTTTCTCTCATACTTAAGCCAGTTGAGCTACCTCTTCATTTAGAATCATTTTTTTTCCTCCAATAGCTAACATTATATCTTCTCTGTGGTCAGAAACCTGTTATACATTAATCATCACGAGCACAACACCAACCTCTAGTTACCGATGCCCTTCAAAAATCTGCATTTTTGCAATGATTGTAAATTCATTGTCAGTAGGAAGAGTTGGTTTCCAATCAGATAAAATTCCACATCCTCTTACAGCATTTGCATTTGTTTTCATCTTTGTGTTTAAATTTAAAAGAGAAGAAACCTTTTCTATCGATACCAACAAAATTACACACAAAGCTGACATATGTTAGTTGTTTTCCTATGTTGTCATTTTATGAATGATAATTTATTTTAATTTTTACAAGAATCTTCTGTAGCAAGTTTCTTTCTTGCTTTCCAGAGGAAGATATTGATGGTCATTGAGATATATAAAAATTCTGACAATCGTATGGCTTTATGTCCTAACAAGGAATCAATAACATGAGTTAGTCTGATGCAAAAACATGAAACTTTTCCTAAAATGGGTCTATTGACAGTAGTGTCCAGGAGCCAGCTGGAGCTGGCTTGCAAGATCTAATTGTGCAGATCCTATCACCAATCCTCAGTTTAGGAATGTCATATTGATAGCCTGAAATCAGCTACATTGAAAATATTTATACCTTGGAAATTGACACATGCTAAAATTCGGACTTGGGAAAGAGAGGCACTTGTTAAACGTTTAGTAACATACCTACTGCTTCTAAACTAGAATAAGGTTCTTTTCAATCATCGAATTTTTTCAGGAAGGCTCTATTATTTTGTCAGGTATATGGTCAACAGCAGACAGACAAATGTTACTAAGAGGACTCTCGATTTTGGAAATGCATAGATTAATATAATGGGACAGGAAATAAAATCAAATCACTGTCAAACAAATATCAAATCAAGAGTAAAAAAAACACCTGGATTTTCAATAAAGAAAATAAGAATTGTGGATTTTTAAATTACAGAGCACAATTAAAATTTTGATAAGAATTATTCTGATGGATTCTACTTACTTAACTCTTTAACTTTTAAATTTCACAAATGCAATTCAAGTGGAGTTAGGAAATCAAGGCCTTTTTTGTGTGTTTTTGACTGGTTTTTGTTGTTGTTTCATGTTACGTACCAAGGATCTTATACTTAGCTAAGAACTGTGCACTAGTTTTCCCCTTTGAAATGTTGTTTCCTCCCTAAATAATCAGATCTGATATTTTAGTTTTATCTTGTTTTTGAACCCTCAGAGTAAATGTCAAGTCCTCAAAGACATTCTGTGATTACCAATACTGAGATACACTTAATAGTTACCTATTCTCATTATTTGGTATTATGAAATTAGTTGGATTTCCTGCCCACTCGCCCCAAAATATATTGAAATTTGAATGCCCAAGGCCTCAGAAAATGATCCTAGTTGGAAATAAGATACTTTTAATCTAATAAGCTCATGTGAGGTTTTTAGAGTTGGCCTTGATTCAATATGACTGTTGTTCCTATGAGAAGGGGAAATTTTCACACAGAGACAGACAGGTACAGATGGGAGACCTTGTGAAGACAAATAGGAGGAAGCCACATGAAGATGAAGGCAGGAGTTGTGGTAACAAATCTACAAGCCACGGATTACCAACAAAGTTTCAGAATTGAGGAGAGACGCTCGTGGAATAGCGGAATAGCGGAATCGTGGAATAGACGCTCCCTCACAGCCCTCAGGAGGAACCAACACAGCTGCTGTCAGACTCCTGTCCTCCAGATAAGCAAGACAGCAAATTTCTGTTGTTAAGCCACCAGTAAGTGGCACTTAGTTACGGACACCCTAAGGAAACTAATATGCTGTGTTTTAAATGTTTTATCTTGCCCATCTTCTTATTTATTTACAGTTAGATGTCTGTTAAAGATGTGGGTGCATTTGCATTGCCTGGTGATTTTACCACTGTGTGAACACGATGGAGCACAGTCACATCAACACAGGTAGCACATCCCACACCCACCTGGGCTGCCGGGTAGCACCTATTGGTCTGGGCTACCAACCTATGTGTCCTGTACGCTAGCTACTGTAGGCAACTGTAACACACCAGCAAGTATTAGTGTATCTAAACATCTAAACCTGGGAAAGGTTCAGTAAAAAAGAGGGCATGAAAGATGACACAAATAATGCATCTATCCAGGACACTTACCATGAATAAAGTTTTCAGGACTAAAAGTTGCTCTGGTGGAGAAGTGAGCGGTAGGGGAATAGAAGGGCTAGGGTATTGCTGTACGCTACTGTAGCTTTTATAAACTCTGTACATTTAGGCTGCACAAAATTTATTTAGAAATTTAAGTAATTGCACTATGACATTATGATGGCTACAACGTCACTCATTCTCTCTCACTGTCTTTCGCTCTCTCTTAACTTCCCTACCTCCCTCTCTATCTCTCTCCTTCCCTCTTCCTCTTCCTCTCCCTCTTTCCCCTTCTCTCCCTTTCTCATTCTCTCTCAGTGTCTTTCTCTCTTTCTTTCTCTCTCCCTCCCTCTCTCTCAACTTCACTATCTCCTTCCATCTCTCTCCTTCCCTCTTCCTCTCTGCCTCCCTCTCTTTTCCCTTCTCTATCTTTCATTCTCTCACCTTCTTTTTCTTTTTCTCTCTCTGTATCTCTCTCTTACATGGATAATGATGTCAGCTTTGTGCTATATCTGATTTTTCCAATGGAAGCTAAAACATTCTATCATCCTAGATTTTATTAGTTAGGATTTAAGTTATAAGCAAAAATAGCAAACATTAAAAAAAATACACTAAAATAAGAAAGGACTTCACATGATGCTGGCCAGAAACAAACATGTTGTATAATAAATATTTTCTCCCTGGGGCTTCATGTTTGCACATTTAGATTCAGCAGGAGAGTGAGATTAGCCTTCCCTGCTAACAAATGAAGGTTTGGAACTGAGTCTCACTTGCCCTCATTGGCTAGAACTGGGAATTCATAGCCTCATCCCTGGGCCAAAACCCACATTACTGTGGCCAGGAGCAAGGGGTGAGCATGGTTAGTTAAATAGATCGATGCAATGGAGCCCAAGGGTATGGTCATTACCACCAAACTCAGAGATTCCTTAGGGATGGAGAATGAGGAGCTGCAGGCTAAAGACAAACCCCAAAATACTCTCCACATCATCCAATCGTGAGAGACATTTAACATTTTCTGAGCTACCAGCCTTCATCAGCATCACATACACCAAATACTTACTGAACTACCGTATACTCTGTTTCTTTTACAAATTCTCCTCTTTCAGATTCATTATTTTGTTTACTCTGCATAACTCAAATTTAAATTAAACCTACACTCACATTACTTACTTTGCTTTTTCAAAATGTGATGACTCAATAAATGGATTTGAACAGTTTCAAAAGATTTTCCACACCTCAAAAGCACCCAACTGACCCTTTAAAGATACCAACCTCCATTTAATATGGATGGATTCCTGAATGTGGGTCTTAGCATATAAACCAACCGTTAAACATGGCTCTATCTATAATTAAGACAGAGAGAAGGCAGAACATTTTTTCAAATTTATTTTTTGTTATTGTTGTGAAGGGAGGATTATTCCCTTCACCAATTGGTTTTATGTTTTTAAGTTTTCTTGATTGATGCTCTGGGTAAAAGCTTCAAATGAACAAAATTTCTGCTAAAAGCTGTACTTATGTGATTCTCCCAAACCACTAGCATTTAAAGGCTAGAATGCACTGGTTTCTAGGGTATGGAATAAAAGGATTTAAGAACACAATTAGTAACTTGTTCCAGCAATTAGAGCTAAGTTTAATTACAAACTAACCTCTTGATAGACCATTTGACAGTCAGTACAAAGTGAGAGAAAGAGATCAGAAAAATGCCAGAAGCTGCAGCGAAACAACTTTCCCACATAGTTATTTTTGCTCACATTATCTCCAGGCCTGGTATTGCTTTTATGAAAGAAAGGTAACAGATTTTGTTCTTTAAAATGGTTTCTTCTTCTGATTCTTCTTTTTCTTCTTCTTCTTTTTTTTTTTAACATGTCAACAGCATCTTATTTTTTCATGCTCTCTCTTCTACCTATCAGAAAGCGGCACTGGGATCCTGGAGTGCTGTTCATCTGAGACTCAGAGTACCCAATGTTTCCCCTCTCCAGCCCCAGAGACTCGCCTTCATAGTGGGCAGGAGGGCACCAAGCGTGCTTAGCGCTTAAAGTATTAAAGCACATGAGATTATCAGCCCAAATATACTATAGATCTGCACAACAGAGTTCTGAAGAGTGTGCAAGTGCCCCAAGGTCATGGAACAGGGCTAGGGCTATGTCTTCAACATGTGACTCTAGACTAAGAGGAACAAAGACCACATTTCAGAACAAAGGAAGGGTTTATTGTTCCTTCAGCTGCATTGGAGTAATTTATTTTCTTCCAGTTTGCATTTCTCAAGATGGAGCCCTCAAAAGATAAATAGGATGTCGATTTTTCAACACTGCACTGTTTTGTTTTCCCTTATGTTCAGGATTGAGATCCATTTACTGGGCATGTTGTACTGATACAGCTCTATATGCAGAGCTGTGCCGGTCCTATGCACAGAGCCAATTACATTAGAGGCAGAACTGAGCTGAGTGGGAGAAAGCATGTGGTTAGGAATTAGGAGAATTGGCTCCATGCCCCATTCTGCTATTTACGAGGTATAAGCAAGCCCTCTCCGCTGTATTATTTTACTTCTCTTGACTTTAGAATGGAACCGATAATTTCCTAGCCAACACTGCATTCATTCAGCAAATATTATTAAGCACCTACTATGTGTCAGTCACAGTTTTATTAGTTTCTAGAAATATGATGAAACTCAAAGGTACTCACAGAGCTTGTATTATGACCTGAGAAGGTCTCTGACAAGGTGCAAATTTGGGCAGATTGATAAAGAAAAAGAGGGAATGTGTCATATGACAAGTCCACAGAGAGACATTCAGAGCAAGGAACTAGCCATTACACAGTTCCTGAGGAGGGAGCGAGAAAGCCAAGATCCTATCACAGATCAAATGCTTAGTGTAGGAAATAATCATGGAAGATGTAAGCACCTTTACTAATTATATGTGTTCTTACTCTTATTAATGGGAACCATGTTCTGTTAAGATTATATATGAGTGAGTCATAGTTTGCTCAATTTTTCTAAATGAGTGTGCAATACTTTGACAATTTCTTTCTTCTTTTTTTTTTTGAGACAGAGCCTCAAGCTGTCACACTGGATAGAGTGCTGTGGCATCACAGCTCATAGCAACCTCCAATTCCTGGACTCAAGCAAGTCTCCTGCCTCTGCCTCCCAAGTAGCTGGGACTACAGGCACCCACCACAACGCCTGGCCATTTTTGGCTTGCAGCCGTCATTGTTGATTGGTGGTCCTGGGCTGGATTCGAACCCGCCAGCTCAGGTATACATGGTTGGCACCTTAGCCCATTGAGCCGCAGGCACCAAGCCAATTTATTTCTTTAAACAGTATTAAAAGGAGAAAATGTGAAGCCATTAAACAGCAGTTCGTGAAAGTGCCCTCATGAATCTACTAGGCTGGGCTTGAGTCCAGATTCCAACATTTCCTTGCATTGTGATGTTTAGTTTTTGTTTAAACTCGGAGCATCTTGGCAGGTTGGCATCTTTCCTTTCCTCCTCTGGATGAGAGAGGTTGAAAAGATATGTACCCCAGAGGTGTTTTCTGTAGGTTGAATGACATAGCCAAAGACACAGCATGGTGGATGGCTCTAGGAAGGGCTCGGGAAGGTTAACTTTTACGATATTATAATCAGAGTGTTCATTTATCTCCATTTCTCTTATAACAATGTACTCTGCTCCCATGGAAAAACTCCCTTTGAGCCCAGAGCCCTACTAAAATAACCCTTTCTTTCCCATTTGCTTGCTAAGGAAAAAAAATTAAAAAATAAAACAGGTATTGGCCCACATAACAAAATCCCAAAACCAGAGATGTTGGCATGGATGTGGAGAAAAGGGAACACTTCTACATTGCTGGTGGGAATGCAAACTAATACATTCCTTTTGGAAACATATTTGGAGAATACTTAGAGATCTAAAAATAGATCTGCCATTCGATCCTATAATTCCTTTGTTAGCTATATCTCCAGAAGACCAAAAATCACATCATAATAAAGATATATGTACCAGAATGTTTATTGCATCCCAATTCATAATTGCTAAGTCGTGGAAGAAGCCCAAGTGCCCATTGACCCACGAATGGATTCATAAATTGTGGTACATGTATACCATGGAATATTATTCAGCCTTAAAGAAAGATGGAGACTTTACTTCTTTTGTGTTTACATGGATGGAGCTGGAACATATTCTTCTTAGCAAAGTATCTCAAGAATGGAAGAAAAAGTATCCAATGTACTCAGCCTTAATATGAAGCTAATTTATTGCTTTCATATGAAGGCTAAAACCCAATTATAGCACAGGAATACAGGGAAAGGGAGGGGAGGGGAGGGGGGAGGATGGATGGAGGGAGGGCAATTAGTGGGAACACACCTACGGCGCATCTTAGCAGGGTACTGGTGAAACTTATTAAAGGTAGAGTATCAATGTCTTTATATAGTGATCAAGAAAATGCCATGAAGGCTATCTGTAACAGTAC
>CAUYON010057104.1:0-13155 GCA_963573935.1 Arctocebus calabarensis
TGCGAGCTGTTCTCTTGGGGGAGGGGACTCCCGTCCGCTTGGTGATGTGCTCTGTACCTTTTATTTGTATCCTTGGGGTCGCAGGTCGCTCCAGCAGTGTTGATGTGTGTTCCTCAACCTTGTCTCTTGGCTCAGCTCCAAACCGTTGGCTTTCTTGCCAAATTTCTGTCCTTTAACTCTCCTGGACAGGAGCGTCTGCAGAAAGCTGGCTACAGACCGCCATCTTGGCTCCTCCCTATTTCTACCTTTCTTTAGGAAAAAACAATTTATATGGTTTTAACTCCTCTCCAATACATCCAAAATGTTACTAGTAATGAACTAAATTTGGGATAATTACTCAAATCATTCCTGCTATAGAGATGAGAAACCGCAGTTGCAAAAGACAGGAGAGGTGTGGATAAAAAACAGATCCTAAACCTGGTTTATTTTGTTTTATTTTCGGTGGTAGTTGTTTATTTTTTAAGACATTCAAACCACCTATATAGGTGGCTGTTATTGTGCAGCAATTATACTAAAAAACAGCAAGACAATGTGGCCTCTATAATTTGTTTGGTTTTGACTAAATATTTGCTTTGGAAGAAGCGTGTGTACAGTATTCATTTAGGAAGATACAACAGTCACCTCATTACATGCCTTAGAGTTTAGCTTGATGCTTGAATGAGACTGAAACCACCTTAACACCACTAGAAGATGGACCAAGGAGCCAGGAGATAGGTCTTGACACTTCAGTTTGATTTAGTTGCTTTGTTTTAAGGCTTTGCCCATTCCAATAAGCTGGAGATTCTCCTATTAACTAACACTGGCAAATATGCTCATACAATATACTTGAAAATGCTGACATGTCTGACAAGCTCACCCATTTGAATCATTTTACTCATTTGCTCTATTCTGCTGCACTGTTGTTGTCCAGCCTATGGCTGTTTCTCAGGAGGTGTGACCCACCTCGTGTTCCACCTTTACCTGGAGTAGACGTCATTCATTCAGAAAGATTTTAGGACCTCCCTAATGCAATAATAGATTGACATAGGCTTCATTACTTGCTGCAAAATCATTAATGGAAAGTTAATGGGAAATATTATAATACATGTATGAAACTGACAGTCACCTAACTGATCACTCATTGATCAACCCTGTGTTATATAAGCTTATTGATATGATGTAATAGAAAGGATACAGCATCACCTATGAGTCTTACTGACTACAAATTTAAATCATAATCTAATCAAGTGTCTAGATCTAACTGGTGTGCAAGTCAAACAGTATTACGAGGAAGTAATTAATCAAATCTACTCACCAGAATAAAAATAACTGGTTACTCAGATTAAAAGTGAAGTAGAGGAACTCTTATAGAATAAAAGGAAATTAAGAGAAATAATCAACTGTAATCATGGTGTAAATTCCATGGAGTTCTCTCCAAAGCGGACATTTTAGACATGGAAGTGGCCACAAATGTGTATGTCTAAGCAAAGCTTCTTAGCACAGTTTCTCCCCCAGAAGACACACCTTGTCTAGTTCTATTTAGAATTCTGCTTTCTTTCCACTCATGGTCTCTCATAACTAAAATCCTCACTGTCACTGAGTGATAACTTAATCTGTGCTATTAAAACACATGATTAATAAAATAAACACGGACAATAACATCCTTCAACACTTCAATCTTGGAGAAAATGCTGTAGAACTGGCCTGGCTACAAAGTTTCCATGAAAACTCAAAAATGCCTTATAGGATTGTCAAATCTTTGTGATCAACTTAGGGCTTTGGAGATTTTAACACACTAAGTCCACACCCACACCATAACTCACTCCAGCTCCCCATCGTAAGGCCCAGCTTTCGGTTGGCATCTGAACTTGACTTCCCATCCTAACCTCAGGCCCACCAACATACATGTTAAAAATTAATCATTAGACATTGAACCTTAGAGCTACATCATTTTGTCTTCCTCCATGTGGATTTGATGACCCCCTAGAAAACCCAAGAAGCTTGAAGTTCTAGTGATACATGTATTTTACAAAAATTATACTCTAAACATGGCTATATTCAGCCCACAACCTGTGCTAAGTTTTCTGAGACAAATGCATCAGCAAAGAGTCTAATCCTTAGCTTAAAATGATAGATCAAAACTAAATCAGCAACACTGATTTCTTGCAATGCTAGTTATATATGATTGTATTAATATTCCATTCTCATATATGTAGCTGAGAGTCATTGTTTAATGAAAGGCTTACAAAGTGCACCCTATTTAATGGCTTTCATTGCAAACTCTTATAGAAATGCAGGACACATGTAAGTGACCACGTACATTCTATGCTGAATTTGTAATGAGCTGAGGGTTCTATTCATATATACATGACTATATATGTATATAAGTATAATGCATATATAGGCATGTATTACAGATACATATATACCTACAGGCAACATAATACATACATTCAATATATATTATATCATCATAAAATATAACATAGGTAAACAATGTTTACATAGAATGTATTTTGATTGGCAATTTATAAATTCACTAGTTCAAGGGATATACATTAAGAGGGATAGATTAGGGAGCATAATAAAAAAGAAAGAAAATAAAAAGAAGGAGAGCAATATTAGAATCTGAGTTTTCATATCTAACTAGCCTAGATTTTAATATTGGCTACACTAAATGTGTGCCCTTCACTAACTTTACTCTCTAATCTTTAGTTTCCTTATCTTTAAGATAATAGTAATAATATCCATTCCCCTGAATGTTGTTATAAAGATGAAATTTTAAACAGCAAGCCAAGTACTTAATTTAGTATCTCAACCAGAACAGGAGCTCAATAAATACTAGCTCTGTTTCTAACATTAAAACAACGTAAAGAAGAATCACAGTTTGTTGCAGAATAAATTGTAGTGTTTATGAATTTGTAGTTGCTGAAGAGTTGAACCTAAGTGGAGAGATAAACCAAAGATCTGTGAGTAATTTGGAGACAGAGTCGAAAGGGAAAAAGTTTGTGAAGGTATTCATATTTAAGCGATAATATGTTAGAGTTTTTCTTGAGGGCCAAGATATACTCCTATTCAATTCTAATTATATATGTGGTCATGAATGTTATATGCCATAATACATATTATCTTTTATCTTTTTGCTACTTTGTTAATTAAATTGTCTTAGTCAACTAAATAGTGAATTTTCAAGGAAAATGTTACAATTTAGTGACTCCATATTTCTTGTACCTGAAAAATTAACAGAAAAAATAAAGAGATTATTAAGAGACTCATATACCTAAAACTCTGAACTTGGATTTTCTGTTGCCACAAAAACAAATACAAATAATTTAGCACAAGCAGAATTATTAACATAAGTATTTGGAGGTGAAAGTTTTTGAAAGTAGGAACATTTCAGTGGCTAGTCTAAGACTAAGCCAATAAACTCTCTAGACAGAATGTTGAAAGGCAAAGCCCCCCATACTCAGTAAAGGAAGTAATCATCAATTTCTCTAAAAGGCTTCCAAATGGAATCAGATCTAAAGAAGTCCGTTGTAGTATAAACCTCATTAGCACAAAAATTGTAGTTATCTTAACAGCTGGCTACTTCATTAATTATTTTGATTCAGCTGAGGCAGTTTTTTCAAGAGAAAGGTTGATTGATGTTTTCATTTAATTAATTAATTTTCATTTGACCTATTCTTTTTTGTGGGAGGGGGGAGGACAGAGTCTCGCTGTGTCCCCCCTCAGTAAAGTGTTCTGGTGTCATAGCTCACGGCAATCTCAAACTCTTGAGTGATCCTCTTGCCTTAGCCTCCCAATTAGCTGGGACTACAGGAAAACACCACAACTCCTGGCTATTTTTAAAGATAGGGTCTTGCTCTAGCTCAGGCTAGTCTTGAGCTCCTGAGCTCAGGCAATCCACCTGCCTCGGGCTCTCAGAGTTCTAGGATTATAGGCATGAGCCACCACACCCAGCTATAGCCTAAACATTAATAAACTTATCTTTTAAATCTCTTCCCATCTTCAATGACAACCATGGTTTTATCTATTTTTTTTTTTTTGTAGAGACAGAGTCTCACTTTATCACCCTGGGTAGAGTGCCATGGCGTCACACTGCTCACAGCAACCTCCAGCTCTTGGGCTTAAGCAATTCTCTTGCCTCAGCCTCCCTAGTAGCTGGGACTACAGGCGCCTGCCACAGCGCCCGGCTATTTTTTTTGTTTTGCAGTTCGGCCGAGGCCGAGCTTGAACCCGCCACCTTCGGCATATGGGGCCGGCGCCCTACTCACTGAGCCACAGGAGCCGCCCCGGTTTTATCTATTTTATTGAATACTTTCCCCTAGCTTATATTTGTAACTATCATTATGGCCTTCAAGCTACATATTTGTGGCCTAATTTCAAAAATAAAAAAAAAAAAAACAAAGAGACTGAGAAATCACACGACTCATCCAGATTTTCACAGTTCATAAGTAGCAACTCCAGATATGTCCCCACCCAAGCATCTCCTCTCCGCAGAATTGTCTGTGGGCCGTGGGCATGCATTCTTCATATGTTAGGTATTCTAAAATCAGAAGGGAGTTGACGACAGGTTTTTTTTTTCTTTAAGAAGGAAAAAAATGTGGTTCATAATATTCTTAATCAGGAGAGAAAAAAAAGTGTCCCACAGAAAGATTCTACCTGATTCTAGCTCCCACTTAGTGGACTTGAAATAAGCTAAATCCAGAGGACGCTTCCAGCAATTGAAAGAAGCATGAGCTCTCCATTTCAACCAGGTCAGTGTCCATCTCTGCTGCCAGAAATTTGAAGAACATTCACATTTTCCTTCTGTTTTATCAATCACTACCTCAAGATTTCTAACCTGTCACTATAGTGCCCAGGTAACCAGACAGGTTCTCAGGCACTGAATTATTTGAATATCATTTCCACAGAACACAGTCAGCCATCCCATTTGTCATTATTTCAATGAATTTCTTAACACTTAAATAACTAAAGGGAAAAATTACAATTTCCTCTAAATTCCTCTGTAGTCACTTTCATAAATAATTTTTGCTTACATGTCAACTAAATCCTTGGAGATAATTTCAGCTCAACTGATGGTCTTAGTTAATTTTCCAGAGGCAATTTTGAGAACTCTTTTCTTTTTCTCAAGTATTTTTTTAGATGAGGGAACTCACTTGCAAATATACTTATTCTGCTGGTTCTTTTTTGATTCCATTATCTATGGTGTATTTCTGGGGGGAAAAAATGACTCCTTGGTGATTATAAACCCTTGTAATTAGGTTTGTGGTCTATCTCTTCAAATAGGCACTAGAAGAGGAAATATAGATGAAAATATTGGGATGTTTAATGTAGAACAGGAGTTGGAAAATTACAAATCTGTGCCACCAAGTGGCTTTATGAAGTTATGCCAGGTCACAGTCATGCCCATTCATTTGCACGTTTTCCATGGCCACTTTTCCCCTAAAATGGTATAGCTAAGTAGTTGTGAAATGGACCATGCTGAGCAAGAAAACTTGAAAAACATACAATATTTACTAATTGCCCTTTCCAAAAAAGCTTGAAGATCATGATGTAGAGGGAGACTTAGCTTCTGGCAATAGTTAAAAAAATTAAAATAAAAACATTTATCTTAGCTGGCCTTCTTTTAGCCAGGAATCCACTAGTTCCTCTCATCTCAGGACTCAGGATCATTATGATGATCACAGTGATGTACATGATGTACTGACAAGGCCTAAAACACCCTTTGAACCAGCAAAGATCAGCACCCACTTACTCTGGCTCTCTGTTGTCCAGATTCACAGTCTTAAAATTGAAAAGGACTTTCCACATCATCTTTCACAGAAAGAGTGGAAACCTCTTCTACGACACACCTCACACCTGGTCTTCTCGTCTGCAGTTACAGACCCAAGGGAAGCAGGCTTCATGGGGTGCTCATGCTGCTTTCTGGAAGCTCTGGCTCTTTTTCTCTTGCTTGGTTTGTTTTTCCCTGACAATGAGTTAATATCTTTCTTTGCCACTCCCTTGTCCTATTGTAATATTTTGACTATTGATAAGTTATGAATGATACATCTATGTATCTGTACTTTTTATTAGCCAGAATACTAATTAAACAGAGCATTCCCTCCTTCCACTCTGCTTTTTTATAGTAGGTAAATTTGGTCTTATGTAACAGGCATAGGTTTTGAAATCAGAGGGTCCTATGTTCAACCTTTTAAGTGTTCCCCACTTTGAAAAAAAATGGTGTGTCTGAAGACAAACTGCTTTAACTTCTCTGATCACCAATTGCCTCTTTTGCTACATGAACAAAAAACAAACAAACATGAGAATCTGAGAGAGGGTTATCTACAGGGTCCAACAGGATGCCTGACATTGAGGAGCTATTAGCAATAGTGGGAAGCAGCCAGCATTATCAATGTGCGGTGGGCAAACACAGAAGTACCAGAGCTTACACCAGAGGCAGCATTGGGAATGTCTTAGGAAATAAAGAGTGTCCCATATTTAAGATTTTCTTTAAAAGGCTACCATTACCTAATACATGTCACTAATGTTCCAGGACAGGGATTATTCCCTCACTCTCTATGATGCTGTACAGAACTAAAAGCTTAGGGCTTATTCGTAGCTCATGAAGATCTCCAAGGAGTAAGTGCATGAACAAGAGACATTCTAAAAGTATACTAAAAGATACATCAAGACACACATTCACTTTTTCAGTTCGGAAAAAAAATATATAGGCAAATAAAGGAAATTGCTAACCCAACGAGAGCCAGATTATCAGAGTCTCTGCCTCTCTTGGAATTACTGTGTCTTGTGAGATCTGGCCATGTCTGTATTATCTAGTTTTAGTATGGCGATTCTCTCCTATTCTTGGTTCTTCTGTTTAAGGCAACATATTGAATCTCTTGGGAGAAGCTCTCCCTGTGTCTGTTCGATTGAAAACATGAGGGTGCACATTCTAGGCTACATATGCTCAGGCCTGAGTTTCCAAGGAAACAAGGGACTGCTCATCTATCTGCAAAAATGAACTGACGAATCACTTTCAGGCTATTAAAACCTTGATTCTGAATCAAATTCGAGTGTGGAGTCGAAAAATTGTCAATGTCTTGTCATTTCTGCCCAGCAAACCCCTGACGCTGTGAGACGGCCAGCTGGGGAGGCATCCACTGAGTTATGGGCTGTGATTGTTTTCCTCAGCACTGTTAATACAGAGCCACAATGTGAGCAACTCCACACTGCACTCTTGTGACCATGGCCTTCAATCCTTTCTATTGGTAAAGCCAGACAGGGTCACGTGCATATGTGCTGGTCACCGGCCAAGCTTATGGGACAGAGCACAGTGGTCCTCCCGGCTCTCCCAGTAGCTACCAGCTCTTACATTCACACTGGGCAAAGCTGAAGGCAACAGGACAGCCAACCTCCCAGCTTCCATTGGGCCTCAAATCTGAGTGGTCAACAGCACAGCTGAAGTTCTTGAAAATAGGACTTCTTGAACATTCTTTAGTATTTACTGATCAAAGTACTTTAGATATGTCACATTTAATCACAACAGACCCTGGGGTGAATACCATTATTCTCCTTCTCCAGAACTGAGGCACAGAATGGTTAAAGAATTTCCCAAAGTTCATGCAGTTTATAAGTGACAAAATTGTAATTTGAACCTCGACTCTGTCACCTCAAATTTATACTCTTAACACTTTCTTCCATCTTCTGGACTACTGGCCATTCTGTTTTCTTCTGTTTTAAATTAATATGCCCACTCATTTGTGCATTCATTCTTTCATTTGTTCATTCACAAACCCATACCAAGCACCTATGCTAGGCTCTGCAGATATAGTAGCCAACAAGAGAGGCAAGGTCTCTTAGGGGCTTACATTTTGTAGAGGAGATAAAACATAATCTAATAAACAAGTACAGTG
The DNA here is from genome assembly GCA_963573935.1 of Arctocebus calabarensis. Lineage (NCBI taxonomy): Eukaryota > Metazoa > Chordata > Mammalia > Primates > Lorisidae > Arctocebus > Arctocebus calabarensis. The sequence continues at coordinate 7,878 of CAUYON010057104.1, forward strand.
TAGACTCTTGTGCTGGCTGCTTCCCACTATTGCTAATCGTTCTCATGTTTGTCCTAAGGGCAACAAAGGAAATCAACACTTTGGTATGAGAAGATTAAATGAGGAAAGACCCTGGCATGTTCAAGATGTGGAGAGAGACAAGATAAAGCAGAGGTGGAGAGAGACCAGACCATGCTGGAGCACAGAAAACAGAACACATCTCATTCTAAGTGAAGTGATAAGTCACTGAAGAATTTTAATCATACTTGAAGTAGAACTAACTGTCTTTTGTTCCCATTGCAAAGAAGCTACTCCGGGAGGTATGTAATATATCCATGTGCCAGAGATAGAAAAATTCATACAATCTCTAACCCCAATTACATTTCTCTAGGATGATTTTAGTTACATGTATAACATGTATGTTGATGTTCTCAAAAGATTAAAATCAACTCCTTTTCTTATTTCTTGATTTATAGTTAAGGAGACAGGTGGACTGAAGGAAGAAAACAGCCTACCAGACTGGAGTATGACTGCACGAGGTGGTGGGGGTCGGCTAGGAGGGGCTTGTTGAACAGACATCCGCCTGGAGTTACTATCCTTAAGTGGGCTAAGTATGACCCCCCAGCCCTGTCACCACACTCGGACCCACTCCAAGGAATGCAACCCCCTTCTATGAAAACCCCTCGACTTCACTGGACAAAGTCCAGTTTTGTTTTACCTGAGTCTGTCCAAGCCTAGCAGTGACCATGTTTAGCACAGGGTTTCCACAACATTGGGGGAATTGGAGAAGTATAAAAGAAGATGAGAGGTGGAGAGGAAAGAGGGAGGAGGAGAAGGAGAAAGGTGAAAACGAAGGCGCACTCTTTGTTAGAAACTGACTTGCTTACCTCTTGGTTTTGCATGTTCTTGGCAGTTTCCTCATTCTCAGTCTTCCTCAGCCCATCTTCCTGGGGTTGAAAAAAAAATCCAGGATGACACATCCAAAAGATTAATATTTTCATTTCAACATTTCTGAAAGTATTTCAATGGAATTGCTTTCAAACGGTTTACTTTATATTAGATCATTGGGAGATAGATTAATGTCATAAACGTAGGCACTGGCAAGCAATATTTTTGTCTCCTATGTGCACATACTATATATTTCATATCCTCTGATAACTTAAAGTCACTAACTTAAGTCAAATTAGGGGAAGGACAGTACAGTGATTGCTATGTTTCCAGCTCTTTCTTGATAACAAATGAGGCCTTTTCTTTTCCTTCCATCATTTTATAAGAGTGTGTTCTTTCTTTGGCTGAGCTATAACACTGCTCTACATGAACAAAAATATTTTTACTGGCTATGTTATTACTGAGAAATGCATTGGGAGAATGTAAAAATATTTCACCTTTATGTTGGAGAAAATAAACAGAGTAGATTAAATAAAATTTTCACAGCTCTTGACATGTGCCATATGTAACGTGCAGTAAACGTCAAGGAAGAGGCTTTGGTGTCTGGGAATCAGACTCTGGAACTAGGGGTAGAAGGAACCTCCTATATACTTATTCATCCGCCACTTCACCCCACCCCAGAAATCTGAGCAAATGAGATCTATAGAAGTTAGAGAGACAACCCAAACTTTACATAATGAATCAAAGAGCCAGAGCCTTTATTATTTCAGACCCAGCCCTGTGTGGATCCCATGGCAGAAGGCTGCCTGATGGGGAGTCAGCATTGGTGAGGGGAAGCCAGAGCTCTGGAATCAGAACTTCCGGGCTTCAAATCCTCACCTGGGCCATGAGGTGACTCCTTCTTTGAGCCTATCTAAGCCTGACTGTTTTCTGTAAAAAAAAAAAAAAGGAGATTTAATAATGTCAGCCTCAAACATGTGCTCAAATTGCAAGTGGTATAGTTAATGGAAGGCATTGGCACATAGAAAGTGCTAAATAAATGTCATCTACTACTACTATTATAATTATAATCCTCATTAATTATTATTGCTGTTATTCCAAAGTGACACATGAAACCTTTACTCTTCTGGTAACTTTCAAACACTCTTGTTTGGTAAAATGGAAATTCTAAGTTCTTACGAACAGGCATAAAACTCTGCGTAGCAATTCTTTTCATTGTCTGACTCTTATGATCTAAATACTAAGTATGCTTCTTGACAATTTTTCAAATTCTAATAGATTCAAAAATATGCTCCTAAGCTAAGAACTGTAGAGGATGAACATGAGGTGACCCTTCCTGTCCCGGAGACCTGGGAGTCTGGTGGGAGAGACATGAATATCCAGGAGGTGTGTAAGAGGCTGAGGGCGTGTACATGCTGTAAGGTGCATGACAAAGGGGCTTGGGGACAGAGCAGCAGGAAGGCAGTCAGCCTGAGGAAAGCAAGAAAGACCTCCGGGAAATGGTATGAGCAGAGATCCACAGGGCCTGTCCTCTGCATCCCAGGCAGCTCCCAGCTGTGTGTCCTGGGATTGTGTGAAAGCCACACTCCTCTGAAATCAGGGAAGATGGCCAAATGCTGAAGAGCACGGTGTGGCAGAGCCACGTGTGTGGGAGCCAGAAGTCTGTGCCACGTGAACCATGAGGCTGGAAAGGCGGGTTGGAGCCGCGAGAGCATCATTGTGAGATGTGAGGATTCTGGAGCCAAGCCCCGGGAATCCCAGCTCTGCCTCTCCGGGGCCGGGCAGCCTTGGAAAATCGCTTAACCTTTCTGTCCTTCAGTGCCCCCGTGTGCAACACGGGAAAGACGCGGTGCCTCCCTCGTGGGGTGTTTGTGGGAATTAAAGGAGTTACTTCCTAGAAACTGCTTAGACAAGTACCTGAGGGACAGTTGGAGTTCAGGAACTGTTACCTTGCATTGTCGCCGTCACTGTAGTCATCATCATCACCTTCGGGGCTATTTAGACACCACGTTGGAGATTGAAGACCTACAGAGGAAATAGCCATGGAAGGATGCTTCTTTATAAAGATGATTTTGGTGGACTCTAGTGAACACATTTGTGCCTAGGTATGTGTGTGTATATATATGTTCACATATATACGCATACATACACACACTCAATAACACGAATGTTAAGTGACATTTCAAGTCTAAAACTTGCACAATGTGTATCAAAATAGTCCTGAAGGAAAAGATAATGAACTGAACTCCACTGTGGAAGCCCTGGGAATCGAACTATTGACCTGAGTCTTGAAGGCTATATGAGAGTTAATTAAACAAAAAGGTTGGGATAAAGGTTCAAAAAATAAAGCTGGAAGTGGAAGTGATAAAGGTTCATTGGAGGACACAGAGTAGGCCTGCGTGGCAGGAAGGTTAATGGAGGTTTTTCATAAACATTAAAATGTGAGGGTAGAACATCTTTAATGTCAGAATAAGGAGAAGAAATTTCATTCATCATTCGAAGATCTGGAGGTATAATGGGTGTTTCTGGAATCAATAGGCAGGAGAAAAGAAAAGTAGACTACACACATTTTGAGAATATGTCAGATAAGTAGGATCAGGCAAGAGGAAGGCTAGAGACCGGCAACAAGTGTTTGCTTGTAAGGATGATCAGACTACACAACCCCTTCCTACCATCTTCCCTTCTGTCTACAATTGTCCTTCAACCTTCCTTGGGGGGTCTTGCTCTATTTATTTCTTTACATTCTCTCTCAAGGGCAGATATAGTAAACATTTTGTTTTTCTTCTATTCTGTTATTTTGATTATAGAAGTAATAAATACTCATAGAAAATTTTAAAGTACTGAAAATTCTAAAAGTGCAGAAAAAATATATACTTCCACCACCATGGTCTGCTACATCATTAGTCTGAAATTTTAACTACATATACAATTTTTCCTTGGCATTTTAAATGCATTTCCTCCTACGACACTGGGACAAGAACTGTGCCTTTTACAATATGACCAAAGTACCTAATACATGTTCAGTACTCTGTAACTGAAAGAACTTCAGTGTTCTTTGAAGGAATAAAGAATGGATGGAAAGTTCCTGAGAGTCTCATATTTTATTTTGAAAGTATGACAATTCCAACCCAAATACTTTACTATGAATCACTCTGGGAAGTGTATACCTATTGTAAACACTTTATCATTTCTCTAATATATAAATTATACCAAAACCCTGGTAACTAAATGCATAAAAGTAAGTGAATGAGGATGCTGATACCCTTTTATTTATACTTCACTCATGCCAACTCATCAAGGCAGTGTCTAAGTGACTTATAGGATACCTGAGTATTGACAAACACACCCTCTCTGTGGATAGTTCGACATGGTCTGTTGAGTTTGACTTTGATAGCTATTAAAAATCACTCGACTAGACAAGTCTGCTGAAACAGGAAAGCTCATTTATAGCTGTAGACTCATAATGGTACACTCAAACCCCAAATGTAGCCTGATTCATTCAGGTTAAAAAAGCTAGAGTAATAGGTGTGGGTCTGGCATTCTTGGTTACAAAACCAAGATTACAAGTTTGGTTCTGCCCATAGGTTTTAGTCACCCTGTAAACTTGAGATGGATTTGGAAGCACTTTGCTGTATCAGAGCTCTCCATCAGCAGACCTACTGAACATCAAATAAATGTGTGCTGGCTCTCAAGAAGGCAGCTAATAAACAAGATAAAATCTTCCGTTTGTGAGCTTCCATGGGTAATATAGTTCAAAATACAGAGTTATGTATTAATAAAAGGGAGCCACTTAGTTTTTTATAAAGGTACACCAGATAGTCACAACAAACATTAAATATGCAAAAATATCAATAAACTGAGGAATTTTATTTAACCACTTTTATTTGTAGTGACCTTTAACATTCATCATTTTCTTAAAAAAAAAATTTTTGAATAGAGAGAAGAAGAGAATTTAGGGTTTTTTTATAATTTTATTAAATCATAATTATGTACTTTGGTGCAATCATAGGGCACAATGTGCTTCATATACAATCAGAAATATTTTGATCGTACTGTTACAGATAGCCTTCATGGCATTTTCTTGATCACTATATAAAGACATTGATAATTTACATTTAATAAGTTTCACCAGTACCCTGCTAAGATGCACCGCAGGTGTGATCCCACTAATTGCCTTCCCTCCACCCATCCTCCCCCCTCCCCTCACCTCCCCTCCCTTTCCCCTTTCCCTGTATTCTTGTGTTATAATTGGGTTTTAGCCTTCATATAAAAGCTATAAATTAGCTTCATATTAGGGCTGAGTATATTGGATACTTTTTCTTCCATTCTTGAGATACTTTGCTAAGAAGAATATGTTCCAGCTCCATCCATGTAAACACAAAAGAGGTAAAGTCTCCATCTTTCTTTAAGG
>CAUYON010057105.1:0-64735 GCA_963573935.1 Arctocebus calabarensis
AAGATGTGGAACAAGTAGAAGCTGGGCACTAGTTCATATGTCTGTGAGTCAGTAAAGACTGAAGTAATGTCCTATGTTGAGTTGGTTATTTTGATATAAATATGTTTGAAGTAAAACAATTCTATTAACTGGAAGATCACAAGATATATCCATCATATTTTTCAGTACAGATAGTTCTATTAGGGGGGCAAATAGGTTAAAATTACACTGTATGGTAATTGCATTTAGGTTCTGAAGGAAAGAATATAGAGAAATGCAATATATAGTTTGTCCAGATTAGTTTTCATTTAGGGAAGGAAGTTCTGCATTATTTCCAAAGCAGTTTACTTATCGATTGAAAGTTCTCCAAAAAGAACTATTGGGAAACAATGGTGTGTGGTGGTGGAAAAGAAAAGCTCCCTCAGTTTTTTGTAGGGAATAACTTTAAAAATAATTATATGGCTGAGTTTACTTGGTGCAGTTAAGAATTAAACTTGTCAACTTTAACATTGCTGTTACATCTAAAATAAACTTATGTGATGTTCTGGTAGTGATCCGTGATGTCTATCACTGTAACTATTCTATAACTATTAAAGAAAACTCTGCGTTGTGCTGAATTCTGTAGTTGGAGGCTGTATGTAGTCATTGTGTACTGTTTATACTGCTTTTATTTCACATTTCTTTAAGATCTAATTTAAAACTCATTAAAACAGTCCAGCTGTAAAAAAAAAAAAAATGAATGAGCAATGTCCCCCATGTTTCCTGAGTTCTCTTGAAGAGAATTGTATTCTAAGTATGCACTAAGCAGTGAGACGACTAGAATGTTCCTCTAAACAGAAGTGTTGTTTGAGCCTAGATCCCTGGGAACTTCTTGTATTTATATTTTATCTTCTTCTCAATTCATGAACTTTTGTGGGAACAAAAATTAGATGCCAGTTCTTTTCATGTCTCCTCAGGGGGTGATGAGCACTCCAGATCCCTGCAAAGGCAAGGAGGAGCGGATAGGAAGGCTTTGGGGAGCCAGAACCAGGACGAGCTAGTGCCTAATCAGGTGTGAGAGCTGAGACGAGAGCAATCTTGGATGGCTCCCAGCAACAGGGTGGCTATGTGTGGCACCATTCCTGAGAGGGGAAGCTTGGAGGAAGAGCAGCGTTTACCCATGACAATGAGGGAGGTGGAAGCTAAGGTGAAGGTGTCCAGTGTGATGGGTGGGAGTTCAGTCATGGGCAAAACCAAGCTTGCTCAGGAGAATATGGAGGAAGAAGCTGTTAAGACTGAGCTCCAGGCATCCGCACATTTCACAGCAAGGCTGAGAAGGTGACGGCTGTGAGGACATGAAGGAAGGAAACCCAGGGGCTGAGAATGAGAGCAACTGTGGTCACTGAAATCACATTTCAAAAGCAAGGAAGTGGTCCCCCAATGTCATTACCATAGAGAAGTCAAATAACATGGAGCCCAACTGGTCCTTACTAGGTCTTAGCAGATGCTGTTGACGATGCTGGGCAGATATTTCAGTAGCAACTGCAGCAGATGATGGGGTGAAGCAGAGCAAGGACACCAGAAATCTGACTGTAAGGAGAAGTTACTGCTTTTTGTAATGAATTTTTAAAAAATATCCGTAAATCCAAGGTGCCCAACAGGAAATCTCTGAAATGGCTTGCTTGATAAAGAATAGAATCCCTGCAAGTAGGAAACTCCTGTGTAGACAATTTAAAAGATGAATCTATTTTAAATTCATAAAATGAACTAAGCAGTTTTATAAAGAAAAATAATATTTCGGAAGCTGTTTACACATTTCACAAGTTCTAAGCACTGTTGTGCTCTGTGACAAGACTTACAATAGCTAGGAACTTATTTATGTATTAAATTCCCTCAGAATACAGTTCATGTCTTTTTTGAAGGAAAAACTTCTAATAAATGTATTTGTCAATGAGTAGTATAGTTTATGGACACTCGACAGCAAAATATCCAAATTTCAAACCAGCAACCTTTGTAGTAGCAGATCCTCGTATGTGTTTATATGTTGTTTTGAGTTTCATAGATTCACATAAATTTACCTTCCCAGCTCTTGAGAGTAAGGCTCATGTTTTATGTGGAACTGCAAATATCAGAATTCTCTCTCAATCCTAAATTTTTATAAAAATTCCAAAGGCAATATTTTCTTTAGAACTAGGACATGTGTTAATATTTCAGGTAAAATCTTGCTAAAAAGTGATTACAGAATATCAGAGAGATGAGGAGAGAAGCTACTTGGAAGCTACTTAAATGAGCTCTATTCCAATTACACTGTTTCCTACTGAAGGGGTCACAGGAGTCTCTAGGAGGAAGGTTGTTTTTGAACTAACATTTGAAGAATGACAGGAATTTTGCGGAAGAAAGGACCACCCAAGTGAAGAGAAAGGCATAAGCAAAAGCTCAGGGTCTGGGTTATAAAAAGCCAGTTGAAAAAGAGTAATTTAAAGGATAGTGCTTATGAGGAAAAGTAGTGGGAGATAAGACTAGAAAAGCAAAAAGAAAAAAGCAGAATCCAAAAGGGGTCATTAAATTCTGGCTCGCAGGGGGCAGGAAGATGGTGGAGTCAGGCAGCCACAGTCCGTGAAGGGCTCAATGTGCTACCAGGTGGGTGGGGCCATGCTGGGCTGCACGGGGCAGGTGTGCCCCGTGGAGTGGTTGGGGTGGCGGTGCCAGGAGCTTCACCCTGAGCCCAGCCTGACCTGGCTGTGGCTTCCTAGTGTTGGCCCAGCTTTTCCTCCACATGCCCTGAATACCCTGGAGGACATGTGCTTTCCTGCTGGCATCCATCACCCTAACTTGAACTTGGCTCCTCCTGTGGAAGCAGAGGTTTCTCTGTGAGGTAATGCTGACTGGTAGATTTTAAAACATTCTCTGGGGCCATTTTTATGGGAACAGGATGAGTTGTTAAGAGGTTAACTATAAGTTGAGGAAAACCAATAAATTGTAAATTGAATTCTGAGATAGGTATTTATTGTTGTTTTGTCTGCCTGCTTTTTCTTCCACCCTTCTCTGGCATCCCCTTTCCTTGGGGAAATGTCTATTTCTATTCCTTGTGGTTTTAGAGGGACTACCACTTGCATTCTGTTCCATTGAGCCACAGGGGTGGGCACAGTTACCAGAGTCTGGCTAATCACGGTGTCTCATCTTCTAGACCACAGTGACTGGACGAAGACGTGGGTATGTGAGTGAAGCAGGACCAGAGTCCTTCACTGGAATTTTCTAGATCTGTAGGATGATGCTTAGAAGGTGCATCTAAGATTGCTCTTTGGTTAAAGAGAAAGAGGTTGGGGTTGTCACATTGAAAGAAGCAGAGTGGAGAGGGAGAGATGGACTACCGGGCCCTCTCCCCACTAGCACTTTCTTTTTTTGCTTGAGTTAGTTTCAGTTGTGTTTTGGTCACTTACACATGAGTCCTGATTAATATCAAAATTGTTTCTTTACGTTATGTTTTATGATTGGCTACACCTTTACAACGTTCTGTGTTCCAGACAACCAGTAAAGCCTTCTGAAGGTGGGAGCCTTCATTTAAGCTTAGAGAGATATACTTACAGATGTCACGTTTTTCCAGCATCCCTTAGCTTTGTATTCTCAATGCTTTGGAGTTGTGCATTTCTAAGGAAACCTCAAATTACTTGCTAACAATGTCTACAGGGATCCTGCTCTTTGGGTTTATTTTCACTACAAGGAAAATAGATTTTGCAGAGTATTTCTGAAAAATAGATGAATACTGTGGTAATATCATACATTAACTACTAAAAAAGAAAAGTGGTCCAAAGAAAAGGCATTATCTCTTAGAGTATCATTAAGGTATTTCATTTTATAGCAAATGAGATGCAGTTTCACACCCTATCAACTTACGTTTAAGACACTGCAAGTGTATGTGTATATGAAAATTTTCTATAGAAAACAGGGCAACTTAAAACCGTTACAAGGTCTTAGATCTTTATATTAGGAAAATGTTTCACCTGCATGTGTGTGTGTTTGTATATTATAAAGTGTGCTAATAATATACTTCTTGGTCAGGAGCATCGCTGCTATCCAAACTCATGCATGCTCGGCTGTGACTGAGTTGGAGCAAATGAAACGGGGAGCCAGGAAAGTCCCTGACTTGAGGCCATCTGACCCAGACTCAGCACTCAAGGTGAGTGATGGGGCCAAGGGCAGCGAGATGTAGCATCAGGAGTGGTCAGGCCCCTGGGATGATGCTGGGGGCTGCAGTGGCAGCACTGTGGTTCTGACGGTTCCTGTCTTTGGAGCAGGTCTCTAGACATCAGCCTGCAAGGGTGGCAGGATGCTCTCAGATACTGTCAGCTGACACCTGTGCAAAGCTAGCACAGAAGTGAAGAGAAGGTGGACCAGGGGAAGTGAGACAGGACCCAAGGAGCAGTTCTGTCCTTATACTACACGAACCTAGTCATGTCCTTCATGAAGTCGAGTTTGTCTTGGTGACTTCAAAGAATAGTCAGCCACCATGTCTACAAAAGCCTTAGGACAGGATGGTAAGTGTAACATGCTACGGTCTGTGGGCTTACAACTGATCTCAGGGCCTCAGTCAGGATTTGTCCTCTCCCTCCTCCACCATGACTCCTGTGGTTCCCTCACCTTGGTGAGCATGTTGGTGGGTCGAGGATGCTAGCCTGTGGGCTGGCTCTGACCTCCCTCTTCAAGAGGTCTGAGCCTTCCCAAGCCATGGTTGAACAAATGGCCCATTTATAGTTACCTTGGAGCACAGGCAGCCTGGAGAGACACCCCAGGGATCTCTGGGTTCTAGACTCGCTCCTTCCTACCCATGTGGAAGAGTGGCAGCCTAGTTCCTTGTGGCCATCAGGGCCAATTGCTCCTGCAGATGGCACGATGCCCTACCTTGCCTGCTCATCCGATGCTGAACAGTTGTGGCTTCTGGTAGAATGTCAGCCATGTCCCCACCTTGGGCTCTGGGGCTGCTTGCTAGCCAGCAGAGCCTCGGATCATGAGATAAGGGCCACTGGAAGTGATGGTGGTTATACTTTTGCAATACTGGTCTCCCTGACAGCATAATATAGAGCACAAAAGGTGGCCAGTAAACTCAGCTTCTCCCTTCCTCTGTGTTCCTGTTTCTGCCTCTATCTTTCTCTCTGTTCTCTGCCTCCTCCAACCCTTGACAGCCCAGCCCCAGTCAGAGGGCAGACGCAGCTATGGAGGGCGTCCTTGTACCCTGTGGCCATCCCAGCTACGCTTCACCGAGTAGCCCCCTCCTCAGAGTGCTGAGCACCCTAGGGAGCGAGGGCAGAGGCAGCCTGTGAGACAGTGCCCTGAAGGAAGCAAAATTCTAGAGCAGAAGGCTCCACCTACAAATTTAGCCAAGGATTACTATTGTCAGAAACTTGAATTTGGCTGAATCTACCCCAAGTGGAACTTCACTTCCTCCCTTCCTGCCCCACCTGTGGGGAAGCAGCAGGAACAGATGGGAGATGCCCCCTGTCCTGAGACCCAGTCTGGGACTCCTTCTCCTCACGGCAGGAGCTCTGCTGGCCATCTGGTAGGGTTCACCCCCCCCCCCCAGGCCCAGTACTTCTTGAGAGAGGAGGCTCCTTTTATATCCTCCTTAAAACTTTACTAATTTTTTTCCAGGCCCAGCCCAAGTATCAGTATCTTTATGAAGGTCCAGGTGGAATTAATTGCTTGATTCTCAAGTATTCTATGTGCCTTTGATGATATAGCTATGTTAGAACTAAAGTGCTTTATACTTAATTTAATCCTCATTACAATATTTGAGAGAGTTTATTATTATCCCCATTTTACTGACAAGAAAACTGAGTCACAGGGAGATTAAAAACTTACCAGAGGCAACACAGCAAGTAAAGTCACAATTCAGGACTGTGTCCTGTCTTCACGTTGGCACCTCTCAGTGCATAGCCCTGTGTTTGTCACATAGCAACCACAGATAATGCTTTAGATGCTAGCACTTGTTTAGAAGAGCCAGATCAGGCCGGACACAGCAGCTCATGCCTTTAATCCTAGCACTCTGGGAAGCTGAGGGTAGGTGGATTGCTTGAGCAAGAGTTCAAGACCAGTCAGAGCTAGAGGGAGACCCTGTCTCTAAAAAATATCTGGGCATTGTATGGGCACCTATAGTCCCAGCTACCTGGGGGGGCTGAGGCAAGAGGATCGCTTGAGCCTAAGAGTTTGAGGTTGCTGTGAGCTATGATCCACGGCACTCTACTATGGGTGTCAAAAAAATAAGAAAATTAGAAGAGCCAAATCAAGTCTGATTTAGGCATAAATTATGAATGGCGCTTTTTCAATTTTTTTAGTTCTTTATTTTTTCTTGAGACAAGTTCTCGCTCTGTTACTCAGGCTGGAGCAAAGTGGCACTATCATAGTTCACTGAATTGCTTGGACTCCTGGACTCAAGTGATCCTCCTGCCTCAAGCTCCCAAGTAGCTGGGACCTACACATGCATGTCATCACACCTAGATAATTTTTTTGTATTTTTTTTTTTTTAGAGATAGGGTCTTGCTACATTGTCCACGCTGGTCTCAAACTCCTGGCCTCAAGAGATCCTCCTGCCTCAGCTTCTCAGACTTCTGGGATTGCGGGCATGAGTCATCATTCCTATCCTTGATCTGTGCAAAGTGGGCCCTTTTGTTTGAAAACTCTCTGGACCTTTCAATCCTCTCTCCACCTCTTCTCTTTCTGGTTTCCCAGTTTATTTCATTTTCTTCTGGATAGAGAACATAAAGGCAACTTCCAGAGAGAAAGAGGTTTGGGGAAGAAATTAAGGACTTTGCTAAATTAGGTGTTTGGGAAATCATTGGCTTCATGATTTTCTTCAGGGTTAAATAAGAATCGGCTACAGGCAAGGGTGGAATAGGGAAGCTATCAGCGCACCTGGTGAGAAATTAAATTCAGAGGGGGGAATGAAGTGGAATATGTTTCTCTCAGTCCCATTGATCTTCCTTTCCATCGAGGCGTTTCCTGCGGGCTTCATTTAAAGATGTAGAATTATAGGAATTAGATATGTTACCCTCTCTACAATGATGGCAGGATCATTTGTCAATGAAAAAATTCAATTGTAGTGTTTCTGGAACACTCTTCATGCCTGACTTGTTTCTGAGATATTTTTAATTAGGTTTGAGTCTTTTTTTTTTTTTTTCTTTTTCCTTTGGACAGAGTCATCAACCCTGTTCTACTGAGCAGAAGGAAGAAGTGAAAGGCAGTTTGACTGTCAGGGAACCCCAAGTAAACTGTAAGGGCCAGAATCCATGCCTGCCCTGGGCCCTGTGTGGTGTGGGGCTCCAACCCTGTTCCTTATTCATTGGCCTCTGCCCTGCTAAGGGAAGGGAGTGACATGGTCCACGATGACCCTCTTTCTCACTAGACGTTTTCTAGGATATGCAGCATCAGAATTAAGGGCTAATTCATGAGAGCTGGAAATGGTAACAGCAGTACAAGTTGTAGGAAATGGTCTCTGTAGTTCTGACTCTGTTGTTGAACTCTGGATTGGGAGAAGTGAGTATGTTAGTGCTGAAAATGTTTCCTTGCTTATAATAAAATGGAAGGGAATGAATCAAAACATTGCAGCCTCAGAATTGGGTTCCAGTTTAGAACAACAGGTCTGCAATCAGATACGGGCACACATTTTTCTTTATGTCTCATTACCTCTTTAAATCCTCTCTTCAGTCTTTAATCCACCCCCTCTTTAATTTTTCTACTCTGAACTATGTCCTTAGAATCTGGAGCAGATAAAGATGATAGTGTCCATGATGATGATAATGTTAATATTAATGATGATCATTAACATTAATATGAGCTATACTTTATCAAACTGTATTAGACACAAAAACACATTTAATGCTCAAAACAATGCTAGAAAGTAGAAAAAATTATTCCCATTTTACAGAGGGGAAAAGTGAGGTCCTGAATGGGGAAGTGATTTCTGCAGGGTAATTGTAAGGTAACAGATTAGTCAGGAGAAGATTCCAGAATATGTGTTACTCCTAAACTCATGTTCTTAACTAGTGTCTTACACTTAATAGGAGGAGAATTTTGTTCCAGTAACCCCCAGATGCAGAATCTCTGGCCTATCAGAGAGTGCTCATGTTCAATCATCATTATCTTTCTTAAAACTCTGTCCGTGGTATCCTGTGGATATGTCTTTATCTTCTGTGGGGGTTAATGTATCAACTTGGCTGGGCTATGGTGACTGTACATTTGGTCAAACATTATTCGAGATCCTTCCTAATGCCATGGCCCTTTAATACAGTTCCTGTGGGTCGCGACTCACAGGTTGAGAACTGCTGTTCTAGATATCTCCATGAAGGTGTTCTTTGGATGAGATGAACATTTAAATTAGTGAACTGTGAGTAAAGCAGACTGTTCTCCACCATGTGGCTGGGCCTCATCCCATCAGCTGAAGGATTGACTAGAACAAAGACTGCTCCCTCAGCCCCCAGCCCCAGCAAGGAGCAATCCTGCCAGCTGGTGGCTCTTCAACTGCAGCCATCAGCTCTTCCTTGGGTCCCCAGATTTGGGACTTGCCATCCGAACTCAGATGGTGATGTCAGAGAGGGGCAGAGGTGGAGCAGCAGCTCCAAGCAAAGTAAAGAATTTTTATACTTCTGAATGTTACCGTAACTTCAGGAACCTTCACTAAGCTCCTGAAGACCAATAGCTGCTGGGGCAGGGGTGACTGAAATAACTCACCTGTAAGTATTCAAGTTGGAAGGAAAGCTATTATTTTGGGGGGGGCGAAGCATGGTTATAATGATTGTTTTTTTTTATTGCTTTTGAGTTTGATACAAATACTCTTACAACATTTTGAGATAAACCCTTTTCACAGAATTGGGCCAAAGTTATACAATAATAATAATAACAGCCATTATGGTGCCATACACCATGCTAAGTGCCTTGACTATATTAACTCATATACTCCTCACAATAACCCTATGAATTATAAGCCATTATTGTTTCCATCTTAAAGATGTGGAAACTGAGGCATAGAGAATTTATCCAAGGTGACAGCTGAAAAGTAGCAGAGTCAAGTTCTGAACAGGCAGTTTGGCTCCAAAGCTCATGTTCATACCTACTTAGACTTCTCAGACTCAGGGTAAGAAGGATATCTTATTGACGCCTTTGACAGGTGAGAATTCAAACCTGAACAGTGAGTGATATTCATGTTATGTCTGTAGGTCACAGAGGAACAATGATCACTGAACAGGGACTGATTAACAACTTTAGCAAAAGCATTGGAAATAAGACAATCCTGTTACTTACAGAAAAGTGAACCATGCCATTGGGCTAAAATTTGATGTTATAATGTGATTCTGTGGGACTGGCTACTCAGATTGGGTCCATTGCTGTAATCCATTAGGCGCCTACTACATATTGGTTCCATCCAAAGGAATGCAGAGGGAAGACCTGGCTCCTGTCCTCATGAAATGTTTGACTCATTAGAAGAAAAGCTTTTAAACCATAGTTCGAAAAGAGACAACTTCAAACATGATCTTCTGTTTGGCTGGACCAGTCCCCTGAACAACCAGGAAAAGCATTTAGCTTAGCAAGTAAAGGAGTGGAAAAGGACCTCACGTCTCAACCTCTGGTGGCACACAGGAGGACAATGTGTTGGGATTCCTCACGGCTCTGTTTAGTAGAGGGCAGAAAGGTAGAATTTCTGCACAGGTTATTCTTGAAAATGGGCCATGTATTTTTAGGTACTTTTAAATGTGTCTCTTCCTATTGAGACTGTTGGTTGCCAAGCTGGCGAAAGTCTTCATTTCAGCAGAACAACTGGGGGAACTTTCCTAGAGCAGAGGGGTTAAAGAAAAACAAAACAGAAAAACATCTTTGGCTGTTATTGAGTGGGCCTACCAACACTCAGACATTTTCCTTAAATAGATGAAAAATGTTGACTGGGGCTAAAATTAATGCCATTTGGGGGTAGTCAAAATAGGCCTAATCAGGCACTTGCCCAATTAGAAGGGTTTTATCTTAACTGAGGAGGCAGTTTTTTTTTTGTTTTTCTCTCTACAATGACATCTAACTTTGATAGGTGACTCATTTTGCTAAGGTACCCAAAGGCTCTCAAATTCAGCGTGGAGTTAAGGTCAAGAAAAAACTCAATACATTGCCAACAGCTGGTGGGTTGTGTGCATGTGTGGCCTGCAGCCTGCTCTCCATCAGGTCATGGGGCAAGAAAGGAAACTGCAAGAAAAATTGAGGGTGAATGGAAAGTTGAAAATCTACTCCCTTTTATTGGGGACAATTCTTCTTTCAATGGTACTCTGGGGCAGAAAGAGTAGAGGCTTGACGAATGCTGGGTCTAAATGCTCTTCATGTGTAGATAGCTGCAGCGGTGTCCTCCTGGGTCACACTGAAGAGACCAAGACCCTGAAGCTGCCCAAGGGGAGTGACACCGTTTCATAAACCTTCTGCACTGCCCATGGCACTGGAGAGCTTCTCAGGCTGACAATCAAAGGGACTGAAGCCTTTGGAATTGTAATCCCATTTTCCACAGGCCATGCGAGCCTTAAGAAGGACATTCCAAGAGTGTCAGTAACAATTAGAACGGCAGCAGAAACCGTGTTTGACAATGAGCTCCCAGACAGCGGGCCTGCTGGGACTCACGTTTCTTTCTTGCCAGCACCGTCCCTGGTAGCTTCTGTGTTCTTCCTGCCACCACTCATGTTTTCCCACAGTGACCAATGTAGAGCTTGGCTCCTGTGACTCTGGAGTCACTATCAACCTCTAGGGACAGCAGAATCTCCACTGCCATTTCCAAACCCCTGGCTTTGACTCATTTGACAACCACTAATTTGACTTTACCAGACAGTTGGATTTGGTAGGGAGGAGAGGAGAGAATATCTCAGGAGAACATCCGCCTTCGTGATCCTTCTCTTAGTCGCACTTCTGGGTTTCATCTTCCTCACTAGTTTACTTTGGGAGAGAGTCCAGACTTGTGGTACGGAGGGCCTGGGGCCGCTTCTCGCTGGCAGGGCCCCTGCTCAGGCATAGCAAGTGGCCCAGGCAGGGAAGATGGAAGGCACAGGGCTGAATGGCTTGGATCCATGTCCGAGGCCTGAGAGAGAAGGCCCTCGTCTTGCTGTGTGTACCCTCTGCGCTGCTTCTCAGCAACACAGCAGTCAGAGCGGAGGCCTAAGCGAGGGTGTGAGACTTGGCGACGAAGCCAGAGGGCTGTCTGAGCAGCTTCCAGCCCAGCTCATCAGCTGCGGACCAGGTTAGGCCAAATGTCCAGGGCCAGCTTGTATGTTGGGTGTTTTGTGCATTTGGGCCCCAGAGGTACTGGGGGAGCACATGAGGGGACTAGATCCAGTTCTCGGTCCTCTGGTTAGGCTGCTCAGAGGAGGGGGCACAGCAGCACTAGCCTGGGGCTCTCTTCCCAGAGAGCCTCCTTTTTCCAATTTGCGCATTGGCTGCCTTGCAAAATCCTTCCTAGGGACGGGGTGTGTGCAATTTAAAGGTGTCCGTTGTGCTACCGATAGCCCTTAGCATCCTGCAGACGCTATGGGAGGGATTCAGTGTTCTCTCTCTTTTACTTCCAACTTTAGCCTTAACAGACGCCTGCTGCCTGTGGCATGAGGGCCAGCCTTGGCCATCCCTTTGGGAGCTGACTGACTCTGTGGGGAAGTCTGACACTGCGATTCTCTTCCTTTATGTGTCTGGCAGGGACTCTTAGTAGCTTTGTTCATCAGGAAACATGTGAATTTGGAGAACTGAATATTGGTGACCGTGTCTTTGCAAGAGCTTCAATTGATCTGTTCCCAAGAGAAAATCTTTATTCTCTATGCCTTACATTAGGAGAACTTTTGTGTAATCTATACCTTGTCAAATGTCTGTTAGAAAATGAAATGTCTTTCTTTACAAAGAACAAGTTTTACCTGCATGGCGTCTCCATTAAATATCTTTGAGTATAAATGAGAGAACATGGTCACTTCTCCAGGGGAGCAGTGAACAGCTGGTGGATGTAACTTTTCTTTGAACAAATTTCTTTCATTCAGCCTCCCCAAGACAAGTGGCTTTGGGGTCTCAAATCTCTAATTTTGACACTAATCAAGAAGCAATTTCATGAAGGAAAAGGGCTTGGGAAACTAGTCTGAGTACTATCTGATTACGGTTTAACATTATCTCAAGTAGAAAAGACAAGATTTTGCTATTTAAAAAAAAAATCCCTTTTGACCAGTGTATGTCTCTTCTAGTTCTGAGCATTCAGTTACTGTTTTATAAAAATAATTTTATTGATTTGAGGCTTGACAAAGAGAAATGATCTACTCTTTAGCCAAGAGTATGTGACCTGTTTTGTTTTGTTTCCTTTTCAGAAACTCTTAGTATCTTCTCTTGTCTCCAGGGCTCTGAAGTTTCACGATGCTATGCCTTGGCCTTTGTGCTGAGTGTTTGGTGGGAGCTGTGTCCTGTGGTCTGGGACCTTCTCTCCTTTTGTGCTTCTTTGAAAACCTCACCCCGCTCTGTTTTGTCCTCCTGGAGCTCATAGCATTCAGGTGTTAGATTTCCTGGACTAAACCTGTAACTTCTTCAAAAATCTTTCCTCTCATGATTTCGTTCCCTTGATCTTTTATTAATTATTCTTTTTTAAATTTTAAAACAAACCCAAACCTACAGAAAGTGGCACATCGAGTAGAAATAAGCTTATTCCTAGGTCATTAGAAAGCAGGTTGTAGACAGGACATGTTGAGATACTTTAATAATACTTCTGTGTGCATTCTCTACAAACAAAGATGTTCTTCCACAAAAGCACAATATAACCACACAAGTTAGAAAATTAATGTCTATACATTACTCTGTCTAAATCTCAGACCCCAGCCATTTTCCTTCATAATTTCCTCTACAGCAAAGCAATCCAGTTCAGAATCACGTTTAGTCTCCTTCAATCTAGTCTTTCCTTCATGATCTTGACACTTTCAAAGAGCACAGTCAGTTATTTCATAGACTTAGCCTCGACTTGGCTTCATCTGTTGCTTTCTCTTGATTAGATTCTTGTCCTGAATCTTTGGGGGTAGGAGCATCACAGAAGGACTGCCGGGGACTTCTTGCCTCCTCTCAGGGGGTGGAGGATTTTGAGGCGGCTTTATTTCTGATGATGTTCTCTTTGATTATTTGATTAAGGAGACATATGTCACACCTCTCAGTAAAGTTTCACTTTTCCCCTTTGTAATTAATGACTATGTTATGGGAAGGAATTTTTAAACTCTGTAAATTTCCTTTTCCTCTTTAAACTTTCAATATAGCCAAGTATTTGTATCAGTGTGGCCTCTGCTTTCCTGCTGTGTTCTGCAAATTGTTCTCCTTTACTCTCATTAGATATTTTCATGCTCAGATGGTTTCCATTTTGAGCCAGTTCCTGGTTCTTTTGATGTGTCCCATCATTCTTTTTTTTTTTTTTCTTTTGAGACAGAACCTCAATCTGTTGCCCGGGGTAGAGTGCTGTGGCATTACAGCTCACAGCAACCTCCAACTCCTGGGCTCGAGCGAGTCTCCTGCCTCCACCTCCCAAGTAGCTGGGACTACAGGCACCCGCCACAATGCCTGGCTATTTTTTGGTTGCAGCCATCATTGATGTTTGGCGAGCCTGGGCTGGATTCAAACCTGACAGCTCAGGTCTATGTGGCTGGCACCTTAGCCACTTGAGCCACAGGCGCCAAACCAGTCCCATCATTCTTGAGTACTTTCTTGGTTTCAGACATAGAGAAGACTTCAGACTTGTCCCATGTCCCTCTGCCTTAGCATTAGCCATCTTTCTAGTGGTGAATAGTATTTAGAAAGCAAGGTCTGGGTTCTGTGTGCTCATTGCTACCGGGGAACTGCTGTTACCATGCCTCTCAGAGGGCAATACACAGACACCACACACAAATGTATATACACATAAATATGTACATACAGATGGTGCCAAAGAATGCATAGACACAAGCATGACTTGTAATCATCTTTTGTATATATTGAGTATTACAATTTTGATATAGTTTTTTCCTTTCTTAAAGTATACATACATCTTTGGGCACCCTCTGTATACATTTTTATTTTTATATCTATCTACAAGTGTGTATCTTAAAAGCCATGTAGAAATTCACTCAGTATCTCTAATACTACAGGGATCATTCTTTTTCCACATTTTAACTTTCTTCCCTGAAAGTGGGATAATCCTTAACATCGCCATCCACTTATTTGATCAATCACTCTACATAAACCAATCTTTGATCACAGTGACCTTCCCCTCCCCCGTGGATATTCTGCTTATCCCACTCAGACTCTGACCCCCTATGCCAGGCTGCCACTAGCCCTGCAACTGAGCGGGTATCTTCCTCACCTTTCCTTGTGCTCAGACACCCTACACAGGGCTTCTGACCCTGCACAGATGCTACTTCAGGCGTTGCCGCTCCAAAGCAGGCAGCCTTCCTGCAGGGAGGCACCCTTACCCTGCACCAGGCCACCACACCAGCGCCCACCTGGGTCAGCTCCACCGCCTCCCCCCTCCCTCCAGCCTCTCCCCCAACCTCCACACAGTCAAGATTCTTACTTTTCTCAGCCTTGACCTGAGGGCTTTGAAACTGAGTTGTTCAGGAAGGAAAAAGAAATTCTCTTGACCTTTTTATTTTGCTTTCTGGAGTTTCTTGTCTCCTTTCCCTTTCAACCTTCCAATGAAACTTTTAAATTTTTATAGCATCATATTTTTAATCTTTAAGAGCTTTCTTGTTCCCTAACTGTTCTTTTTAAATAGCACTCTGATCTTGTTTATGGGTGTATTTCTTCTTACCTGGCTAAGGTTAAAAAAATAAAAAAGTTGCCTTTTCTCCTCCATTCTCTGCATTGTTTCTGATAGTGCTAAGTTTCTCTTTTTCATTGTTTATTATGGAACTTGCCTTCCATGAAGGAGACTTCCTCAACTACCTGTGGATGGTCTGTCCAATCATATTACATGAATTTGAATATGAATAGGAATATTTAGCCAGCAGAAGCTGAAGGAGGGATCCTCTGTGTGTGGATGAGGCTTGTCAGCAACTGACCCCTGATGGCTCCCCAGTTCTCTTTTGTCACAAGACAGCCTTATGGGAGGTTTCCCTATGCACAAGTGACATCTGACCATGGAAAGAAAAAGAGTGATTGGGAAGAAGCCATTGACAGCTTTCTCAAGTTATTAATCTGTGTGTATTTCTGCGTATTTGTCCCATGTGAAGATACATGAAGGAACATCTGTAACTTCCTAGACTTGAGAGGGTGGAGGAATCGAGCCACTGTTGTGTTGGGCATCTCCATTTCTCCCTCTTACGAGCAGATGTTAGTAAATGTCAATCGTAATGCAAAGTTTGAGTCTCCATTTAAAAATTAACTGTGGGATATAGATGTGTGTATATATGGATTTATTTTCTAGTTCTGTCTGTAGACAGGACTGACAATAAATGATACCCTGGTAGCTAAGAACATGCTGAGAGCTAACCCTAGTTTTTAAGTATCGTTCTCTAGTAAAAGCAATGAGGGCTCCTTAAAGAGACAACTTATCCTGGCTAGGTTAGAAAAAGTACAAGACGAACTAGGGACTATCTTATAAATGTAGAAAGTAAGAAAGTACTCAAAAAATTATGAGGACATATTCGAAAGTCAGAAAAGCCTACTTACAAAAGTTTTTCACTGGCCAAATCTCAGATAATTTGAACAGCAAAATAAATAGAGTAATGGCATGTAACCCATGAATAAGATAAATATCCATGACTATACACTAATATAAATAAATAATTTAATAAATGAATAAGTAATTGGGGAAAGAGAAGAAATAGCTCACTCTGGAATTTCAATTCAAATTGAATAAGGAGTGACAGATAAAAAGAAAATTGTCATTTGGCAGTCACCACAGTAAGAGGGTTTATAGGCCAAGAAGCAACAATGCATGCAAAGATTAGTGGGTCAAAATTTTTGAAAAACAGAGTAGTTTGCTCTTCTCAGGTAACATTAGAGAGGACAAGGCTTGTAACCTCCACCTCAACCAAGTGATCCAAGTTAGCAGCACCAGTAGTAAGATATGTGGACGTCATTTGCTTCCTGTTATGTTGCACTGAGTAAGAACTTTCTCCAAGACAAATGACCAGTGCTCTGAAAGTATCACAGTCATTCAAGACAAGGAAATAATGAAGATCTGTCCTGACATGACAACTAAGGGCAGTGTGTGGTCCTGGGTCAGAGAAGGAAAACTGGTGAAGTTTGATTAAGGCCTATAAATTAATTAGTAGTATTATATAATTGTTTGTTTCTTGATTTTGATCATTGTACTATAGCTATGTAAAACATGGACATTTGGGAAAGCTGGGTAAAGGGTATAGGGTGACTCTGTGAATTGCATCTGAGATCTTTTGGCAAGTCAAATTGTATCAAAATGAAAAGTTTTAAAAAATTTTTATTAAAATAATTAAATCAAAGCTGTGCCATTGTAGGTAAGTCTTCCTCTGGTGCTGTTCGTTTTCTCCAAAAAGTCCCTCTGTCAGTCCTCTGGGAGAAGGAAGAGGAGGGGACTTGGAGTTTTATTATTTTTATTATTCATTCGGTATATAGACATTCATGCAATTCTCTTGTTGTCATTTAGGTGCTTTTCCCTTTATTGAGCCTTATGTCTCCATGCCTGACACCTTTTTGGCTCAGGTTCTCTAAGGAATATGCCTCCTGTTCCCTCTAGTGAAGCCAGCCGTGTGGTTGGCCGTGTGGTTGCTTGAGGCAGGAGAGAGGACGAGCTTTAAATGCTTCTCCTTAAGGCTTTGCCCAGTCAGGTTGTTTTCAGCCCCACTATTCATCTCACCATCAAAGGCACCTGGTGTCTCCAAACCCAAAGCCTTTTGGGGCTGTGTGGTACAGATCAGCTTGCTCCTCACTGACCATTCCTCTGGGGGCTGCTGGGCTTCAGAGTTCTCTGATGAGTCACTACCTATCTATCCACTTTCCATCACCTTGCTTCCTGTCTCCCCTCTCATTCTCTTCATTTGTATGGTTTATTCTTTTAGATTTCTGTACTGTCACTTTAGAGGCAGTACAGTGGACCATTCTAAAGCAAAGATAAATACATACTTTCAATTTCTAGGCTTTACTGGAAGTTCTCAAAAATATTTTCTCTGAGAAGATCCATCTGAATATCATGCAAAATGGATTTGGGCTGATGCTGTCACATTCTAAAGAATTCTGGAGATGTATAAGAAAATTAGAGACCTCCTTTTAACCCTTGCAGCCCTGGGACACTGGTATTTCATGTGGTATAGCCCAATGTAGGTCTTCATTTTAGAAAATAGTGCTCATAAAAATAGCCAGGCAACAGAGCCCAGGTGTATCATAGATGTCACTGTCTACTGGAGGTCTGGCCTCCATGAGGTCTCTTGACTAAAACTTGAGATGCAGCCACTCTGGAAAGGGAAGAAGTAGAAAGTGAGAAGGGACAACAACACGCTCGAATCCCTTCACAGCCACCTGCTTGCTGCACATTCTTGAATAAGTTATTTATCCCTTAATGGTTTTAAGTTATTCACATATAAAAATGAATAGAAGAATTCTTACCCATTGGTTCATGTGAGGATTAGGTAATGTAATGTGTATAAAACACAAATGTTATCTAACTTTATTACTCTTACCTATTAAAATGGTTTACTTACTGGACCTTCCCAGGATAACAGAGGCAAACAGAAGTCTTGTGCTCATTCAGGAGGTGATTTATGAGAATCTTGCCACTTAGAACTGAGCTGGACAGCGTGGACCTGATACCTCCTCTGGATGCTCTGATGTGCTTTTGGTGCCTGAGCCATCCAAGCAGGAGGAGTCACCTTCCCTCTCTGTGCTCTTTCCATGAGTGATGCACTGCTTCCCTCCTTAGCAAACTAGAGATCTTTCAGGTGAGGCTTCTTGCCAAAAAGTTCTATTTTTGTTCTCCTTTAGAGTTTGATCAGCAAATATTCCAGCCTCTTTCCTTTGGCGGTTAATACCCTTGTGTACCTTTGGTATAAAGTGACACCCAACCAAAGCCTTTCCTATACTCCAGGCAATAAGAGGCTGTACGTCTGGCCCAGGCAGCTGCCTTTCAGTGGGACCACTAGACACATAGGAATGCCCTCCAGGGTCTTGGAGAGCATGCTTTCTCCCTCTCTGCCTTTGTTTTTATCCTGTGGGAGTTGATAGCAGGACCAGTTCATAAACTCCATCCTGCATGGTTAGCTGCTGCCTGTCAGGGAATCTTCTGGATCAAATAGAGGTCAGGGATTGGTGGGCTCTGCTCTTGAACTTTAATCATTTCTCTCCAAGGAAGTTATAAGACCCATCTCAGCGCTGCCAAGAAAGTTTCTGTTACAACAATAAGAAAGAGCAGCTGTTGTCTCCAGGACTGTTGTTCCAGAAACTCATAACAGCCTGAGCCTCAATTTTAATATTCTTTTATAGAGGGGCTTAGAGAAGAGTTTTTACAGCTGGCAAATGTTTTTAATCATAGCAGGCGTGTGTTCATTAAGAAACCCTGCAGAAACCAAGGGGGTGCTGAGTGTGGCTGGAAGCCTGGCAGTTTTTGTAGGGAGCAAAGTCGGGAGGAAACGCAGTGATTATTATCTTAGAAGGTGGAAGAAGAGTGTCCAAATAACTTCTTTTAAAAGCATATTTGGGAGAATAAGATTGTTTTCACTCATATACAAGTGTTTTTAAAACACATGTTCTTCTCTTTGGCTCATGAATAAAACATCTTAAAGGAGATGGAGATCCATTCTATGCACATGGAGTCTAGTGACAAGTCTAGTCTTGTAAGTACTGCTTTTTCTATTATAGATGAAAACTTTTGAAATCCAGTAAGTAGTTCTGTTCTCAGGCCATAGAAGAGGATTTCAGTACAAATGGATGTTGAAGTTTGTCTGTGCAGCACAAACAAAGAATTTGAGCTCAGGCTTGAGGCTTCACAGTCCAAACATGTCTTTCCTCGGTTCCTTCACTGGCACCCAGCCATTGGGTAGGGGCCACCAGCAGTTGATTGCATGTAAGAAAATATCCAACCCTCTTGTTCCTCTATGAAGCTGAAAAGTCAAACACAATCAGAGAAAGATCTGGATAAGTCAGATGAACCCATCTTCACAGACCATACCATTAAGCAGGTATGCAGTTTTTACAGATGGCAAATGTTTTTAATCATAGCAGGATGAAAACAAAGGCAGAGAGATTCATGACATGAATCTAAGATGCATCCCGAGTAAATGGTCATGCAGAGTTTAACAGGTAGGAAATTATTTTTAAAAGCCAAGATCTAGGAATACTGTGAGCAAGCATTAAGAGTTCAGCTGGTTGCCCAAGCAGGCTTCTTGCAGTAGCTCTTTTTGGGGATCTTTGTCCTATACCCAAGTCTTCAGCACCAAGTCTGTGCGGCTGTGCCCTAGCTCTAGCTCTGAAGTCTGGAGGAACCTCCCAAACTCATATGGCACTGGTTTATAAACACATTAACACAGGACTTCCACAGTGAGAGACTGCTTTTTCAGTATTCAGATCCTTACATTCACCTATCTGGATCACCTGTCTCCCAGTGTCTTTCTTTCCTGGAAAACCGTAAGGTTCCTTGGTGGATTTACAGTCAGAGAAAAGATTACCCAGTCTCATGGGGAGAGACTGAAAGACTTATCCCAGTTCCACCAGAAAAGACACTTTTCTAATAACCAGAAACCATGAATTGGTCAGACTACTCATAAAAACCCTGACCAGGACTTCTCTATTTTTCTCCTGTCTCTGGGCTACATGGAAAGCTTTCTATTTGCATTTGTCATTAGCATGTTACAATTTTCAAAACTGTCGATTATCTCTGTAAGCTAAAGTCCATTTGAGATTAGTTATTTCCTGCAGAGACACAGAAAACACCTGGGGCCTTTTACCAGATTTGAGAGATACTCCAGGCTTATCGGTAATAAGTTTGCCAAAAATCTCTGCGGATGGATGGCTTACAGGGGATGAATATCTGTCGGGGGCCAATCCCATTCATTGCATATTGATTTTTGTCATTTTCAATTTTCAAAGTTGACATTTTCGGGCCTTGTTTCTAAATCCCAGTGCTAATTTTAGGGATTTTGTTTGACTATACAGAATTATTCTTTTGTAATATTATTTCCCAGGTCTTCAGAGAAACAACTTGTTATAATTCTACTTCGTTGAGCTGCACACATACAAAATCAAAAAGAAGAAATAAACAATTCCATGGCTTGCCCCATCAGCTTGATGTATAGGTGTGCAGCCTCAAGATTCCTCTCTCTGACTTGACATGACACAAGGAATCGTTACGCTGCCTCCCAAATCAGTGTGTCATCCAGATGGGCTCATGGAGAAGTGTCACGCCATCCCCAGTCAATCAGGAGCCTGAGAGGATTGACCCTGGTATTTGGTCTGCACACCTCTGTCTGGAGACTCCACGGCTTCTCTGTAAAGCTCCTCCAGGTCTGTCCCTTGGGTATACATAGAGTAGTGGTCAACTGCTAAGATGGACCAGGACCTGAGGAAAACATTGCAAATGCAACTAGAGTCAGTCAATTTTACCATCTCACAAAAAAGTGGCTAAGATGCATAGGTTTAACCTGTGGTTTATGTGCAGTGAGGAAAACACGCAGAGCCTGGGAAAAGGAGCCTAAACCTTCTTAAGCCCTCCCCTTGGCCAGGGCTGTGTCTGCCTTTGACATGTTTGGGAAGATCTTCCCGTGTCCTGAAGAAAGCCCTGGAACTTTGACCTTAAACTCTATGTAAGAATTTGTAAGATTCTTAACCTTAAACTCTATGTAAGATCCTTAAACTCTATGTAAGATCCAGGATATTGGAAAACCTTTCAGGAAAAGCTTTATTATCAAAGCTTGTACTACTTCTCTATCTTGTTAAAGGTTGCACTCAAAATTCACTTTGATTCTTTGTTTAGGAAAAAATTGATCTGAGGGAACTTTATTTTTCAGAACAGTTTAAGACATGCTTGTTCACTGTGAAGCTACTCTTTTCTTCTTCTTTCTTTCTGTACTGTTCTCTTTGGAAGGAAGTCACTAAGCATAGTGACCCTTGAGGAGTGGGGAGTTAGACTCTTTGAGGGCAGTGGATGCTCACAAATTATTTGAATTCTTCTGCATGGGAGATTTATTTCTCCCTCCCCTCCACCAATTATTAATCCATTCAACCATTTATTTATAACAGTATGGACTCTTGGATATTCACTTTATAGTTGCATCATAATCTAATACTACTTAATTTTCGCACTCAAATTGTTTTAGTACTGGCCATTGAGAGTTCTACCAGTTGGTTCTTGGGTTTCTTTGACATATTCCTTTCAATGTGGATTGTTAAAAATTATTTCCTTACTTTCTGATATTACAAGATGCTCCTGACCTATCCTGTATATTTTTTGCTTCAGTCTTAGAACCAGTCATTTCTCCAAGGATCCCTTGTTTCTTTTTCAAGAGAATACTAATAAAGATTTGGGTGCTAGATGGGCTCTTTGATGCAGGAACATCATTTACTCTAGGCCCTCTGAACTAGAACAAAGAAATATATGTGTGTATATCAGCCCCAGAGTATACACATATCTATAAATATTGCAATATGTAACTGTATGTATGTGTCTGTATTAAGCTGAACATGGGTTATTACTGGTGTCTCCACATCTACTCCATTATCACATGGATCATTCTGGCCTCCTCTCCTTGCTCACCTGTAAATTTCCATTGTTCAGTGAAAAATTAGGCTGTGCAAGAACTCTTTTATGTAGAGTAAACCAATGCTAATATTTAGTTAAAAACTTTTCAGCCATTTCTATCTTTGTCTCTTTCTGCTAGTTTTCCAAATATATATATTCTTATGTATCATATATTTCTGTGCATATGGATGTGTTTCTTTGCTTTCACATAAACGATACATTTTCCTATATACTGCTTTGTAATGTGCCCCTTTCCCACATAACTACGTGTCAGAAGCATCTTTTCATGTAAGTTCTGATGTATGTTTTTGTTTTTGAACATACGCATTCCATAAGTTAAATGGTTCCTCATTAATGAATGCTTTAGTTGTCCCCAAGTTTGTCACTATTACAAACAGTGCCACAAAGCAAAATCCATCTGCACATTGTCTCTGCAAAAAATACTCCTAGAAGTGGAATTCATCCTATGGAGACAGACATCTTTGATTTTTCAAAGCACTTCCAGGAATATATAAATTTTATTCAAGCTGGACTTCAGGCTTCCAACCAAATCTGATAGTTTGTTTGGGGCGTGTGAAGGGGGCCTACGTCGGCTTTGTCTTGGCACCACAGTGGAGAGGGATGCAGGAGGGGCCCAGGACTGTTTTAGTCTCTGCCACCGAACTGATGCCTTCTCCCCTGCTGGTTGCTGCAGACATCACTGTCCTTCAGTCATCATTTGGGATGTCTCGAAAGTCAGTCTGGGTCATTGCACTCCATTGTTCTCTGGATGGTCTGACCTCACTCCGGAGCCAAGTGCTCAGATCTCCCATGAGCCATGCCCCCTCTCCCTCACCATTTCTAGGTCGATTCAACCCTGACCTAATTGTCCACTGATAGCTCTGTGAGTATCAGCCTCTGCTGTGTCCTCGAAGCACCATTAACACATTTCTTTAGGTATCTGGGATAGGTGAGTCAATTTGCAGATCAAACAAGAAAGAATAGAAATTAGATTAAAGCTTTGCTCAGAACTTGGAAGTGAACCCAGAGCAAGACCTACCAGAAAGTCAGAAGTAGCGGCTGTGTCTTTGACATCCTGGTGTGCTGATTCTACTAATCTCTGCCCCAGTGTCAACTGCTAAGCTGCTCGCTGAAAAGGTCATAGAGACCTTCTTACAGGTATTTTCTTTGAAGAAACTCTCAAGGATTAGAAGTTGCCATGATCCAAGGGAGTGAAATTCTAATGAAATGGCAGATTGATGGGCAGCAGGGTCTGGGACTCCTTCTAAACTCATGCACCTGGGTGGACATTTCTTTTCCTCATGCATTTGTTGTGAGAATTAGAGGAGAAAATGAAGAGCTTTTGGCATTTAGTAAGTATTCAGTTAAGTACAAAACAACCTCCCCAAATAGCTAATATTCATCTCACTTTGCACCAGATACCATTGTAAGAATTGTGTGTGTACTAACTCATTTTGTCTCCACAATAGTACTATGAATTGGTTGTTATTATTTTTCCCAATTTTATAGATGAGGAAACTGAGATCCATAAAGGCAAAGGAACTGGCCCAAGGTGGCACAGACAGGGAGGGGAAGGATTTGAGGCTTTCTGTCTTCAGAGCTCCTGGCAACTTTCCCACGTCCAATAGCTTCTCTCAGGAGGCCTCGTGTTCCCTTGGGATGAGGGCTGCCTTTGGACTCCGGGGCAGACACTGCTAGATGCCTCCCCCAAATCCAACTTCTTCTTCCTCCTTACTAATTGAACCCCAGCATTTTTTGTCGAATGGTAGAATGGCCAGTTAACTATAACCATCTCCTCAGACTGCCTTGCAGCTGGGTGAATGTGGCACCCAGTCTGTGTGAGGAGGCGTAAGGCAAAGGGACAGACTGAGCTGGTCCCCACCAGCCAATCTTTCCCTGCCCCCTCCTGCTGACTGTGGCCGTGCTGCCCAGATGTGCAGCCCCTTTCTCATGAGCAGGGGGATGAGCGTGCCCAGGGCAGGGCAGCAGGAAGACGGAGGGAGGCTGGGCACCAGGGCCTCACTGCAGCGTTCAGCCCTGGAGTGCTCTCGGTGGACCCTTTCGTGAAGAGGAAAAATGATTTCTTGTGTGATTAATTCATTGAGTCTGGTTTCTGTTACCTGCACCCAACAGCAGTGGTAAGTGAAACAAAATCCCAGCTGTACTATCTTAAGGGAGGGGTGTGCATGCATGTGTGTGTGTTTTCCTTCATAAAGCTCCAAGCCTCGGTTTACATATTTGTTCTTATTTTTCATGGTACACCCCATGATATCTGGAGAGGGAGGTATACAGTCTGTGACCAGGGAGAAGGAAAAAAAATAGGAAAAAAATAGGAAGGAAGGGAAGAGGAAAGGCAGGAGAGGAAAGGAAGGAGGCAGGGATGAACACCCATAGTCCAGAGAATGGTACAAAACATGACCCATTTAGCTACATGGAGTTAGCTCAGATGCATGCCCAGGAGTTTTGTGTCCCCTGGCCTTGGCTCCACTTCCCTTTTCTAGCCTCTTTCCCTCCCTTATACCCCAGTTTTATCTTGCTGGTGCCCTGTGGTCAAAGCCAAAGAGATCCTCAATTTTGGTTTTGCCCTCCAAGGGCAAGAGGGGACTCTCCTGCACTCGTCTGTGTGAGAGTCAGTTCGGTGGGCTCTAAGGCTTCCTAAAATTGATAGTCAGAAGAGCACGGACATGGCAGCCAAGCTAAAGAGGTTTAAATCCCGTTGTCTCACTCCAGCTGTGTGACCTTGGAGATATTACTTAGCCTATCTATGCCAAGGATTACTTATCTCTAAAAATGAAGGTAATAACAGGACCTATTTCATAGAGCTTTTGTGAGTTTACACGTGAAATATTTAGAATAGTGATTCTTGATTGGGGGAAATTCCTGCTCCTTTCCCCAGCAGACACTTGGCAGTATCTGAAGATGTTTTTGGTTGTCACAACTCAAAGAGGAGTGCTTCTGCCATCTGTGCAGTGGCCAGTGGCCAGTGGCCAGGGG
This sequence comes from Arctocebus calabarensis, assembly GCA_963573935.1. Classification (NCBI taxonomy): domain Eukaryota; kingdom Metazoa; phylum Chordata; class Mammalia; order Primates; family Lorisidae; genus Arctocebus; species Arctocebus calabarensis. The sequence goes on from CAUYON010057105.1 coordinate 24,650, forward strand.
ACCGGCTACACATCTTAGAACACACAGGGAAGCCCCCTCACCAAGAATTGTCCAGCCCCAACTATCCATAATGCTAAGATTGAGAAAACCTGGTTTAAGATGATGCCTTATTCAGGATACATGCTACATAAGTTGATGTAACTTTGATATGTGATGCTGAGGATTTCCTTTCCATTCAAGGTGAAGATAAGAATAAAATCAAAGGGGAAAAGAGACCCACATTTCTATCATGCCATGTATATACGAAGCAGAAAGATGAAAAGCCTCTTTTAAGATGGTTGCAAGGATTCAAGATATCCCTTTAACACGCCCAGCGCTGTGCCTGGAACGCAATAGGTGTTCTGTAAATGAGAGCTTTCAGGATGATGGCATCATTGTCATTAACTACAGTGAGGATTGCCGATCTTCTTAAGTTGGAGTTGCTTTGTATCTTCCTGAAGGCTTTTGATGATAGGATATGAGGTGGGGGGGGTAGGGAAAATACTGGAGATGGAGTGTTGAGTTCCACCTTGGGGGGAGTCATGGACGCTGCTTCTTCCCTAGGAGTGTTGCTATTCAAGGGGGGAGCGCTAGCCTGCCTGTAGAGTTTAACATGCAGCATATTATTTTTCACTTGAGGTAAGAGAGTTGAGGGGAGGAAAGACTTGACCATCCAAGGCTAACTGTTCAAGTAAATTTAGGCCAAGAGGAAAAATTAAGAGTGAAAACGAATTACTACAATTTTTTATTGGGAAAATTAAAAGCTGTATATGTACACTAAATCTGAATTCTATATAATTTTCACCAATCATGAGATATTTTGTTTTTCATTTTTAAAAAACATTTAAAAGTGTAAAATCTATTCTCAGTTAGCCATGGGATATACAGGTGATAGACTAGATTTGGCCCCTGAGCTGTAATTTGCTGACCCCTGGCTTAAAGCATCATCACCTCAGCCTGCAGCTGGCTGCTCCTGCCCATGGCTGCCCCTTCCCTGCACCCCTAGCTTGGACTCTCTGTCACCAATGCAGGTCATGTTCCTTGTCATCAAGTCCTTACTGGAATCTCAGACTCCTTAACTGAATTGCTGTCCAGTTAGTTTCCCAGGAGTCAGACTTACTATAATAGCCTTTCCTCTCTCAGGGCACTGGGCACCTTGTTCTGCAAACGTGAAAAGGTTGTGACCCCCCCCCTCCCCAACAATGGCCTAGCTCACTACCCAGGACTGTGAGATGCAGGCCAGTGCTGGGGGATAAGGAGCACCCAGGCCCTCCGGAGCATCAGGAAAGCTTCACAGGGGCCTTATGCTTGAGCTGAGACTTGAAAAATACAGAGCACAGTTCTAGAGATTGAGGGGTAGATGGTGTCAATTTTTCGGCAGCTGGAAAAAGTATGTACAAATGGTGGGGTTAAAATAGGAGAGCACACATGTTCGGGGACCTGGAGACAGGTTCTTTGTAATTACCAGCATGTAGCTGGAGGAAGGGGACTGGCAGGCTACAAACTGACCTACAGGCAGGGTGAGCTTGGCCCGGGGATCTGTTCTGTTGCTGCAGGACCCTCCTTCGTTTTTACCCATCACCCACGAGCCTGGTCCCGCTCCCCATATTCCCCTTGAGGCTGGGACACAGCTGGTGCTGTCAGACCTTACAGCTGCCTAGACTTCTGCGTGTCACCTAACCTCAGCCTGGGCCACACCTGCTCTTTGCCCACCTGGAGCTAGCCCTCCTGTGCATGCCCATCCACCTGCCTTGTGGCAGGGAATTTTCTACTCTTCTGGCTTCCTCAGAAAGAAAGCTTCATTTCTGATCAATTAAATGGTCCCCTAGAATCTGATCTGTTTCTTCTCCATCCTCCTTGCCAATGAGATCTGTACTCACTTTTTCCCTCACCTGATTTGTAAGTAAGAGAAAGTAGAGATTCCACCGGTGGGCCTTCTCACCTAATAGATCTAGGAGACAGGGTGTGTGACATCTTTGCTATTCTGAGCTTCACAAAACCCTTGCCTTGCGTGACAGCTGCAGAGACACTTGGGATCAGCTCAGATTCATCTCAATGCATTTCCCCATTTCAGGTTCTAAACTTCTGACTCTGTTGCTATCCAATTGGTTGTATATTTGCAGGGTCTACAGGAAAGGATCCAACGTTAGAAATCAGACATCTGAGATCTTTAAAAAGTGAGTAAATTGGAACCTTTATACATATACTGTTGGTGGGAATATAAAATGGTGTAGCTGGGGTGGAAAACACACTGGGGGTTCCCCAAAATGTGAAACATTTGACCCAGCAATTTCACTCCTTGCTATATACCCAAGAGAAACAAAGATATGGATCCACAGGAAAACTTGCACATGGATGTTAACAGCAGCCAAATATTTATTATACGCCCAAAGTGGAAACAACCTGAATGTCCATCAACTGATTAGTGGATAAATAAATATGATGTCTCTGTCACCAGCTACTGTTAACTGAAACAGACATTTCATGCAAGGTGCCGCTGGTCAGGCCCTAACAAGGTTGGATCTTGTTAGGCGCTGATATCTGGAGACTGTGTATTCACTTCCAGGGCCTATTGTCATGGATAAGCGGGGGAACTGGACTCCACGGTTCTGGTCAAGGACCCAGGGCATGCTATGCACCCAGTGAAGTGTGGACTAACCATAAATTTAGTCTAGAATAAAAATGCTTTGAAGATAGGAAGATATTGTTTAACTTTGTAGCCTATGAAGGGGAATCTGTTTGATGTTCCCTCAGGATGCTGAGGAGCCGTGGATGGAGCTGGAGGGTGAGATACGAGGAAGACCAGCCCTAGGGGACACCAGGAATAATATTGCTGATGTTTACTTTCATTGTGAGAATAAAAAGTAAGAAAGAGAAAGATCCCCAATGCTCTCCCGAATCACTAGCTTTTCTGTAAATAAAAGTGAAACTGTTGATCTCTCCTCTGCTTCTCCTTTGGTTGGCCTGGGTGAAAGGCGGACAGACTCCTCGGTCTGGACCGGCTCCATACCGAGGGCTATTGTGTGGCCATAGAAAGGAATGAAGCCTTGATCCATGCGCCACAACATGCCTGACCCTTGAAAACACTGTGGTAAGTGAGTGAAGCCTGGTGTAGAGGACCACATTTTGTACGATTCCGTTTGTAGGAAAGAATCAGAACAGGCAAACCCAGAGGGACAGGAGGTGGACTAGTGGCTGGGAGGAGAGGGGAAGGGGAGTGACTGCTTAGTGGGCACAGGGCTTGCTTTAGGGATAAACAAGTCCTGTGGTGGTACTGGTTGCACAGTATTGTGAGTGTATCGGAAGCCACTGAACTTTGTTCTTTCAAAATTTATGTGAATTCTACCTAAGGAAAAATTAAAAAATACGAAAACATGCAAGTGAGGTCAATGTTCAGCTTTCTGTGCAGATAGTGATTTCAGCAGTGTCCTTCACTCCTGGCTATTATGGGTTGGAAGCCTGGTGGTCTGAGTGCAGGTTAGGCCACACTCCAAAAGAAGGTAAAATGCAGTACTGGCCCACCTGCAATCTCAGGAGCAGCAGTGATTTCTCGCCCGTGACACCACCGAGCAGACATTTATATTTTTACAGCTCACTTGTTATTCTGATGGATGGCGATGTTGGCACTTGATTTCTCCTGGAGGCCCCTGCAGAAGGAGCTCCAGGCCTCCTCCTTCCTGTCACCAAGCCTCCCCAGTCTTCTGCAAGCTCCCTCCACAGCCTCTTCTGTTTGCAGGCTCAGCATTCCAAGGGCAATGCTTTAGGCTTTGTGCCAGGCGCTGTCCTAGGCCCTGGTGATGCAAAATGAAGAAGACATAGTTGCTACTCTTCAAGAACAAGCAGGGGGGCAGAGAGGGGAGTGCAAGCCCTGCACCAGTGTGACGGAGGAAATGGGCAAGGCATATGGTGGAAGGTGGCCCCGGAGGGACAAGTAAGAGTTCACCAGGAAGACAAGGCAAAGAGACAGAATTTTTAAGGCCATGAGTATGTTTCAATCTTGAGGGAAAGACTGGGAATGGGGGTGGGGTGGTAAATAAATGAGCGGATAAAGTTGGCTCAGCCAGGCAGGAGCAAGGCTTGGAATGCCTGGATTGCCAGTGTGAGTTTGGAATTTATCCTAATAGCAAGAGGGAAACTCCTCAATGATTTTAAGAAGGGACAGTTCCATCATCAGATTTGCACTTTAGAGTGGAAAAACATTCTGGATGCAAAATAGAGGATGGGTCAGAGAGACAGAGTTGGAGTGGAGGCAAGTGGGAGTCTACTGCACCATCCATGCAAGAGATGGATGAAGGTCATTGGCAGTGAGAATGCAGGGGACAAAGAGAGAACCAAGGAGGACAGGATGCTGCAGATGGAGCAGGAGGTGGAATATGAGGGAGACCAGCCCTGGGGGACACCAGGTTTCTGGTGTGGGCAGGAGTCATTATGTGACAAGAGGAGTAGATTTAGAAGAAAGTGACAAGCTGAATTTGGGGTGGGATGAGCTGACAGCCTGAGGCACATCCAAGTGGAGAGGTCAAGCATGCCACCAGGCTGGGGCTCAGGATGGAAGTCTAATTCCAAGACAACGTCCCCATGCACATGTCCCATTTCTGCCCAAGAGTGTAGTCTGGAGCCAAGACCTGGAAGCTGCTGGTGTCTGCTCCTGTCAAGGTTATTCTGGTTTAAACTCTTTCTCCCTGTTTGCATGTGATTTCATGCTTTCGCTGCTCTCTTTAAATGGAAATGCATAAAATGATCTTCACCCTCCAGTGGGGATTGAGATTTTTCCTCACTCAGCTCTGACACCTGCTACTGTCTCACTCACCGTTAAAGGGCTGTATGATTGGGTGGCATGCTGACATCTGCTACCGTCTCACTCACTATTAAAGAGCTGTGTGACTGGGTGGCATGCTTCAGGCAGTGCTAAGCAGAGGTGCGGGAGGGCTGCAGCAGTGTGGGGAGGGGGCACTGGAAGATGACCCAGCAGCAGACTGCAGGTGAAGACACCCTGCATGTGCCCTGGTGTCTTTGCAGTGCCTCTGAGTAAAGATGTCAGCCGACTCTGTAACATAAGGCTCTGAGGCTCTCATGCCACCCCCTTCTTAGGGCTCCTTCCTGTGGTTCCCTCTAGGAACCTTCTAGGTGTGTCATTCCTTCAGGGCCTCCCTTAGCTCCCTCACTACCGCTACCACAGTCTTGGCTGCTAAAATCCTACCCATCATCCTGTTAGTTAACCACACTCTTGTAATAAGTTGCCACATACATGGTGCTTAAACAATGCAGATTTATTATCTTATGGTCCTAGAGACCGGAAATCTGGCATGCATCTCACTGGACAGAAATCAAGATGTTGAAAGGCTATGTTCCTCTCTGGAGCTCTAGGAGAGAATTTGTTTTCTTGCCTTTTCTATTTTCTAGAATCTGCCAGCATTCCTCAGCTCCTGGCCCTCTTCCATCTTCAAATCCAGCAATGATGAATTCACCTTCTCTTCTGCCTCCTGTTCCCACTTTTAAGGACCCATGTGCTTACATTGCCCCACCCTGGAGAACTCAGACTAATCTCTCCATTGTACGGTCAGCAGATTAGCAATCGTAATTCCATCTGCAGTCTTAATTCCATTTCACCATGTAACACATAAATGGGTTTCAGGAATTAAGATATGGATGTCTTTTGCATATTAAAGCAGAACCCATAAATGCATCAATGTACAAAGTTATGATTTAATAAAAAACAATAAAAAAAAGTGAATGACAGAGGAAAAAAAAAGATGTGAACATCTTTGGGAGTATTATTCTGCCTACCACATCACCCTTCAAGGCATGGTCTTCTTCTAGGTCCCTCCCCCTAATGCCTGCAGCAAGGCCAGATGCTTGTATCATCACTTTGATGAAACCACAATAAGGTCATCTACACCCTAGTATCCCATTTCTCTGTCTTCTGTTATATTCTTTGCTATACTGCAAGCCCCCTGAGGCCAGGGCTGGATCATCCAGATTCTGTGTTCCCCACAGTGCCTAGCATAGAAACTGTGACACTGGGAAGGTGAGACATGGTCAATTATGTAGACTTCTTCCAATTAACACCCTTAGTCCATTTCCAGAAAATTAGAAGTACCAACCTGAATGTTTACCATGATATGTAAGTGATATTTACCAATGATAATGTGTTGCATGTCCACCCAAAATACTCAACAGCTCTTTCTAAAATGTAGCTTAACAACACAGCAAAACACCTATGCACAGTTAGTAAATACATCCATGTATTTAGGATGTAAAATCATTAGAACTGTGCTGGGAAATACAGTAGCTCCCAGGCACAGGTGGCTATTTACATTTATATTTAAATGAATCAAAGTTAAAATACATTATTAAAAGTTCAATTACCCAGTAGCATTAACCACATTTCAAGTGATCAGTAGCCACTTGAGGCTGGTGGCTACCATATTGGATAGTGCATATGCAGAACATTTCGACAACTGCTGAAAGTTCTTGCATAGGGGTGGCTTGGAACTAGGGAAAAGTTTTGCAGGATATTCCTGAACTGGGAATGTTCAAGTTGGAAAAGAGTTGGAGATAGAAGAATAGGGAAGGTAATAACCACCTTCAATCTTTGAAGGACCATCATGTACAACAGCTACTAGGTTTTGTCCTCATGGCAAGTGGGTAAAATGTAAAGAAGCATTTTCTTATAGATGAAGTTAGCTGGTTCTAGTTCTGGTTCAAGGGTCATATTCTATCATAGGTTGAGTCCCTTCTTTGTATTTCATTTTATTTATTTGTTTTCATTGACAAGCAAAAATTGTGTATAGTTATGGTGTACCTGTTGTTCTGATATATGTAAAGACATCATCTGTATATACATCATCGAATGGCTATGCCAAGCTCTTTAACATAGGCATCACCTCACATATTTTCTTTTTGTGGTGATAACACTTAAAATCTACTCTCAATTTTCAAATACAGTAGAACCTCTGCAAAGTGATCACCCAAGGGACTGTACCAAACTGGTCAATGGAGGTGGTCAACATAAGGAACTAGGCCTGCTATGCTGATTCATGTATGTGGTGCTTGTCTGGTCACTTAAGGAGGTGGTCAAAGTAGGGAAGTGGTCAACTATGAAGGTTCTACTATTAACTATATTCACCATATGTATAATAGATCTCTTGAACTCATTTCTCCTGTCTAACTGAAATTTTGTGTCCTTTGACCAAAGCTAGGTCCTTACTTAATATGAACATTGTAGGTGAAGTCAAAGTGTTAGGTAGTTAGCTGGAAATCTGGCTCTCCTGAAGGAGGACAAGGGACATGGGTGGGACCCCCAGCTCAGTGCCACACACCTTAATTCTGTCCAGGTGATTACTCACACGTAGGGAGGAGGGAACCACCTATCAATCTACTAATCAGAACTTAAAGTGACAATTGCAATAGGTTGTAGAAGACTCTAGCCCACGGGCCTGGAACAGGTACAATAGAGTCTTGAAGGTGACCTAAAACAGCCTTAGGACTAATTATCATGCCATTAGCTTAAATCTACATTGCAGTCCACACACACCCCAAATGGGCTCTCAGAGAGGCTCACGGGAGGTCTGTAGTAAGACTCTCCCAAGATGACCTCTGAACCAAAACCAGACAGTATGAAACAGAATCACTGGCCATAACCCAAGCCTCTTTGCCTCTTTGCCCCCTTGCTTTTGTCATGACAATGGAGTCCCATCTGTTCACTGTAGTGAACATATCTTTCTCTATAAATCTACATCTTGCTTTGTAAGCCTATCTTTCTCTTCCTCAATAAACTTTGTTTCACACTTGCCTTACTTTGAGGTGTCTTGTTATTTTTTTGATCAAGAACATTCCAGCAACTGAGGACCCAGGCAGCTGCCTGAAACTCTGACATTTTAGGACGTAGGCCGCTGCCTTGAAACCCAACAGTTCCATCTATAACAACGTGGTACTGTTGAGTCTATGACCAAGATTGATTGACTAAAGGGGAACTTGGGTAACCTGGGTAAAACTGGGTATGAATTAAGGTATGAATATGTTTAGGCAGCATCATGTGAGCAGTATTGGGTCTGGAGAAAGATCTTTGATTCACTAATTAATTCATTCAGTAAAACTTACAATGAGGCCAATACTGTGCCACTCTCAGGAATATAGCACTAAATCAGACAATTTGATCCAGGGACATATGAACAGGTAATGTTTGGGTCTGCCTATATTAGATTATCTTCTAGGGAAGACATTATGTTCGAGTAATGACTCAAACATAAATGAGGGGATCTAGATTACAATAACATTAGCTAACATTTATTGAGCATTTAAACTATATGTCAGCAAAGTGCTAAGCAGTTTTCATGAATTTTCTCATTTAATTGTTAGAATAATCCATTTATGCCCACTTTATGGATAAGCGCTTTTGAGGCTTACAGTGGTTAATGGGCTTGTGTAAGGTGCCATGGTTTGTAAGCAGTGGAGTCAGAATTCAAAGCTGGGTTGTAGGTGGCAGTCTGTGCTCTCTCTCCACTGTGCTGCCTTTCTCACCAGGAGGAATGGCCCCATCAGGGCCCGAATCAAAGGCAAAGTGCGTCCAGCTAGAGTAACTCAAGGGGACCCCCGTGAGTAAGGCCAGTTGTCAGCAATGAGATATTAGGGTGGGGACAGAGGTGAGGGTGTTCCCTGCATCTCCTGTCCAGCTTTCCTTGGGCTGCCTTGGGCTTCTTCTCCTCTTCAGCCCTGCTCAGTCTGCAGACTGAGGCAAGAGCTACCTTCTCATCCCAGCTTGTTTACCAATTTATTGTCTTGCAAACAAGTCCTGCCTTGTGGTATTGTGGCTGTGATAGAAAGTTCATCTAATTCCCCTTGTGCAAGGTAGGCAGACTTTTAAGGGGCCTGTTTTCTGTTCACATATTAATTTACCTCCTGCCACAGTTCCTAACAGCTTCTGCTCCTAAAAGGAACGCATTTTACTTGGAGAGGGGAAAGGAGAGGAGTAATACTTGTGTACAATTCCAGATGGAACAAAGGTAAAGGGACCTCACCTTGTCCTCTCGTGGGATAATACCTGAAGGAACTTGACAAAATAAAAATCCAAAACCTTTATCCCTGAAAATTCTTTGCTTAACACTGATAAGAAGCATGTGTGTGTGTGTGTGCACGTGTGTGTGTGAGCATGTGCATGCGCTCATATGCACGGCAAAGATGTTGCAATCTCAGGCTACCTCTCCTTGGGGAAGTTTTGTTCCTTACTGGAGAGCTCTGTTGTTTCAGTGGTCCTCATGGCTTCCTTTTTATCTAGGGGACACCACAGGTCTTGGAAAGACTAAATCAAGCTGCAAGAGGTCCTTCGCTCTGCTCTTGAGGCCAGCCAGGGGCACATTTTCATCATCTTCTTGTTTTTCCCAAAGAGCTCTGGGCCGAGACCCTGCTAGTTAGAAATTCTGCATTGCCAGGCTTTTGCTGACATTTAATCCCCTAATCCATACAATGCCATGGTATTATCTTATGTTTAACAAATGGAAAAAACACATCTTCTCAGCCTCAGTGGGCAGACTGTCAGAGTTAAACCGCTGGGAGGCCCTGAACCCAGGAGTTCCATGGTGCGCCCTCCACTGCCCTTTGTTCCTCTGGGCCAGCGCCTGCTGAGTTTAAGAATTTGGAGTTCCGGGAGGCGCCTGTGGCTCAAGGAGTAGGGCGCTGGCCCCTTATACTGGAGGTGGTGGGTTCATACTTGGCCCCAGACAAAAAACCAACCAAAAAAAAAAAAATTTGGAGTTCCAACCTAGAAAAGAAGATTGAAATGTCCTTGATTCTCTGCCCTGAAACAGTCGTTCATTAAAACCCTCATGTTCTAATCTTTTTTCAGATTGTATTTCCTGATTTATCTCCCCCCTCCTCACTTGGGAACCTAGTGACTTTCAATTACCATTATCTGAGAGGAGATGTGCTTGTGTACATAGCTGGAGGCTTGGCAGTGTGCTGGCTGTTTGCAGAGCGGTTTTGTGCTCTCCCAGGGTTTTCTTTGCCTGTGTGACACTACTTGAGATCTCCTATGGAATCTTCACACTCTGGTCTCATTTGCTTTTAGGCTTCTGGCCTTTAGTCCCATAGGGTTGCCTGCTCCAAAATGTACAAACACTTGTTTTTAAGTAAGAAACCAAATAGAGATTAATTCATTTTTTTAAATTAAGGGGGTGAAGGTGGATGGGAAATCACAGGTGTCCCCTCCACAAGTTATTCTGGACCCATCTCTTGAAAGCCCTCTTCCCCACGGCAAGAGGAGGCTTGCTTTTTCTCCAAATAAAAACCATAGAGCCCTGCTGGGGCTCCTGTGCTGGGGACACACGTCTGTCATCTCTGATGCTGCTCAGCTCCATTCTTCCTGCCTCGCAGAAATGGTTCAGCAGGGAGAACGAGGCTGTGTCACTGGAATGTATCTCGTGTTGACATAAGAAATTTCCAGAACTTGGAAGACAGAAGCAAATTGCATCCTAGGAGAATCTTGCAAGGCTTATGTTATTGTCAGACTTTAACCTTTGCTGTTATTGTTTAGTTTCTTTCATTCTGGAAATATTGGAAGCAGTGTTCTGATTGAAGATTACTCCTAAACTCTTAGTTGTTCCTCTAATGTGTATTTGTCTCTGAACCTCTTAGATGTACTGGGCTTGTATAACGCTTCATCCTAGGGTAGATTTTTCTCCTAGAACAAACCAGCTGTCATTCTGATTCTGAGCAATGTGGAAAGTGGGCATGGTGCTTATGGTAGGGAAACCCAGAAAGGCTTCTGACAAAGATGTCAATGCCTTTTGTAATGCAGTTGAAACTGTTGCAAGTATGGCCTCTGGGGTTAGAAAAAGCCCAACCACCTGTAAGTTAACTGACCTAGGACAGGCTATTTAATACTTCTAAATCAGAATAGCCTCATCTAGGGGAGGGAGGAAGATAGAGAAGAAGGGTATAAATGAGACATTACATTTTAACACTGACCACCTTTGAGAAGTGTTAGAAACCACATAATTACTACTGAGTTTGTGAACGAAGATTTAAAAGGTATGACATTGAATGGGAAATGGTTAGAAGTCTGACATGTGTAGATAGATGCACAGGATGGTTTGTGTTGAAGGCTGTGTCTCCATAGCAACCACAGTGCCCTCTACTTAGCAGGTCCCCTGACGAATAAACTAAGGCACCATTTTGCTTATAGCTCAATGATTCCTGGCCATCCCAGGTGATTTAATAGGAATGAAGAAAGGTTTCTTTTTAATATAAGAATATCTCCTATTAATTTTAACTCTACACATAATACATTAATACAGTCTCTTTATTTAAAAAAAATTAAACATTACAGATAAGGCGTAAGTCCCTTTTGACCATATCATCTCCAATTCTCATGTCCACCTCAGAGCTAACACTTGGTATCAGCTTGTGTTTTACCACCCACTACAGACCCACAGTGGGCCTGGCACTGTGGGCTCACATGTGTAATTCCAGTGTTTTGGAAGGCTCAGAAGGGAGGATCACTTGCACTCAGGAGTTCAAGACCAGCCTGGGCAACATAGTGAGACTCTGTCCCTACAAAAGTAAGAAAAATTATCTGGGCTTATTAGCACACACCTATAGTCCTAGCTACCTGGAAGGAAGCAGGAAGATGGCTTGAGCTGGGGAATCTGAGACTGCAGTGAGGTATGATGATGCCACTGCACTGTAGCCCAGGCGACAGAGCAAGAGCCTATCTAGAAAAAAACAAAAAAGTCCATTGTATCTATATTCACAGAAGATACACATGGGTATTCTTACCTACAAGTTGTCATAGTATATGTCACTTTGCAGCTTGATTTGTGTTCACTTGTCATTAGGTTTTGGAGATCTTCCTGTGTCAGCACATATAGGTTTTTAACAAACTGCTGTATATATGTGTGTGAGGGTAGTATGGATGAACCAGTTTATTTAACCAATCTCACTCTGAGTTGTTGACATTATTACTGAATTTAACAAAGTTTGTTATTTTGCAAAGTTACCACAAACGTGCTTGGACCTGCCTTGTGGCACATGGATAAGCATTTGTCTGGGGTAGATATGGAGAACTGGGATCACTGAATTGTAGAGTGTGCATTTCACATTTTAATAAATACCACCAAATTACCAGTTTAATAGAGAATATGAAATAGCTTTTCTCCCATGACCTGTAGAATTTTTCCCAATTTAGCAGGTAAAAAAATTTCTCTTTAGTGTTTGAATTTCCATTTTCCTGACTACTAATAAAAGGGAGAATTTTTGTCTTGTGCTTATGGACCATTTATATTTTCTTTTCTGTAAATTGTCATTTTATATCTTTAGAATATTTTCCTATTGGATCATTTTTTTGTTTGTTTTTGATCTATAAAGGTTCTTTATATGTTCTAGATACTAATCCTTTGCTGCAAGTATTTTCTACTTTTGTCTTTTAATTTTGTTTATAATGTCTTCTGTCATACAAGAAGTTTTTGTTTTTAATGTAGTCAAATGTATCAGTCTTTTATGTATTTTGTTTTCTGTGCCTTGTTTAGAAATCCTTTTCTATGCTTAATCATAAAACAATATTCCTACATTATATTCTAATTTCTCTTCCATTTAAGTTGTTAATGAGAGGGTTTCTTTAGGTGAGTAACCCCCATCTCTGTTGCAGGTGAATCCAGAACCAGGTAGGCCTGAAGGCAGTGACGACTCCGTTGGTGCAAGTCCAGGGAGGACTGAGCAGTCCCGACAGCTTCCAGCAGAGGGCAGTGTCGGAGTGGCTCTTCCTCTATTGGGGCCCAGAGGGGTTCCCTGCTACACCTAAAGGAAAGTTTTAACTGCTCTGAAATTAGCAAATTGCGGGAAGGGAAGTATGTGTCTAGTCAAGGGGAAGACCAGGAGCAAAGTCTGCTTCTCAATGTACTCCACAGTGGGAAATAAAACAGAGCCGAGGAGAAAGCATTCTGGTGGACCTGCTTATGGCTGCCGATGGCAAGAGGACAGATGAAAGTGAGCAAGGATCACAGAGCGTTCTCCCTGAGGGAGGCTTCGCTGTCTGCTTGAGTCTGGTCCACACGTGTGAGACCAGAGCTCCAGTTTTACAGAGGAGATGCTGTTCACTGGACAAACAACTGGTGGGATGGAAACATGCAGTCCCCATGCTTCTCCTTTTGATTTCATCAAAAATTCAAGCCCTGTCTCCTTTGGTGTGTATGTGGGGAGGTTTAGCAGGGAGAACAGAAGAAACCAGCGGCCAGAGGCACAGCTGACGTTGGAGGGGAACCCGAGGAAAGGACAGGCAGTGCTGGTTTGGTACCCCAGCCCCACCTCACCCCAGGTGCGTCCTGGGCTAGCAGATCTGTTTGTTCAATACTACCGGGGTAGGATATAGTGTATCATTATGAAACAGGAGAGCATTGGCGGTGAACTCCATAGACCTGCATAAATATATTGATCCACAGAGATTTGCCAATCTGAACCAGTCTCTAGGGTCGTGTGCTGGGTTTTCTCGGCTTGGCCTTGCACCCCCACTTTGTACCTTTCTGTGCCCTTGACCTCTGCCCCGGAGGCTGCCTGTGGGCTCCTCACTCATCCAATCCTGGTTTGGATGGATGGATGGGAGGCACCTGCCGAGAAGAGGTCTGGGTATCACCCTCTCAGGCCCCGTTCCCATGGCCTGTACTGGGCAGTGGCACCAATGTATAGATTCAGAACAGGCCTCTGCCACAGCCGTAGTGATAATTAACCATGCTCTTCTCTTCCCCTTTCCTGCGTTGGGGCGCTGGTGGTTTGCTGACAGCCTGGTGCTTCTCTGTCCCTGATTGCTTTACCCTGCTTGTATGCTTAGAAAAATCCCTCTATTAACTTACGTTCAGTCAGTACCTTTTGAGCGTACTGTTTGATTTCTGCCCAAACCCTGACTAATACAGAAAGTTAAACTACCTTAATTCTTCATCCTGAAACAGATCAAATTCACAATTAAAATTTTATTGTAGTTTTGGACTCTCTTTTCTACACCTTCTCCAAGCCCGGGATGGCTGCTGCTCTTGCACCTTACCAAGATGAGCAACAAGTCATTGCAAACCTGCCAGTGAAAGTCCCCGGCTGGATTCCTTTGCTGTAACCCTCTAACGTTGGTTTATCAAAGACCCTTTTCCCTCAGGCTCACGAAAAGGTCCCATTGCTATAAATACACTGCAATTTGGTTCTAAATTTTAAAGGCAAACAACCTGGAAGATGAAAGGATCACAGGAACCAATCTGGATGCCTTGAGGTTTGACTAATTCATTAAGGGATGGGTGTACAAAGTTGCTGGAGATGTAAATTGAATTTCTATGTGGCCCTTCCTTTCAGGGAGAGGATTACAGTTCTGTAAGCTGGGTGGCCACAGTAAAGTGGTGCTCCAAGTAGGTAAGGCACTTAGGTTCATCTCCTCACCAGACGACTTGACCAAGTGAACTGGCCCCTCACACCCCTTCCCTCTTCTTCCACCTGCTGGTGAAAGTGTAAAAGAACAAAGCCCAGAACCGGCAGCCAGAGACAGGAACCCTAATCAACACATTAGATAATGCTGAGGAACTGAGAGCTGCCGGGACGCCTGCTTTAATTAAACACTGCGTCTGAGTGCATGCAGGCTGTCCCAGTTTTTGTTACATGTCCTTCCTGGGTGCACTTCTCCTACACTTGTAGCTAGAGGACTGCCTCTCTCCCAGTCCAGCTGTCACCCCATTTGTAGCTGGCCTAGTGACCTAAGGGAGGCCCTGGTCACCTTCTCCCCTCACCCTGATTATGGATGGAAGGAGGTAAAAGGGGCTATAGGGAAGTGGCCTCTGGACAGGAAAGTTACAAAGAGCCCTGAAGCAAGACAAGAAATTTTGACCTAGTTTACCAAGTATGTGCTATCTCTATAAAATACAATTTTTAGCTTGTGATCCATGATCTCTAACCCATGAATAATCCCCCATAAAACAGAGGCAGTGACCCTCCCCCATAAAACAAAGATAAGGATCCCAACCCAGAACAATGTGCACCACTGTTGCCACAACCGTCAGGAGACTAACAGACACCACCACACCATCCCTAGTAAAATAATAGTTCATAATTAGTGACACACTAAACAAAATCGGATGTCCATGACCACTGAGGTGACCCAGAGCCAATGAAATCAGGGCAGCACGCCTGAAGGCCTAAGGGGACTGGTGGGAATTCTCCCAGGTAAGTTCGGGAGGAACCGGAATCAAAGTGCTTATCTTGGTGTATTGCTTTAGGGTGGCTTCTCCTCTCACTCGTGAGGGTGGACACTTGCCACTCTCTGGAAAAGTCTATGCTTATCTCTGCCCTCCTTTGCTCCTTTTCTTCACTTTAAATAAAAACTGTGCTGCTCTTCTGCTGTAGGAAAGTCCCACGGCCTCATTTTTTACTCCCCTAGGGTCTTGCCCTCCCCAGGACTCAGCTGAACTGAACCAGGTCCATGGAAAGGCTCAGAGGTGAACTCTCCCCTCTGACACCCCCTAGGCCTAATGCATATCTAAGGCCTGCAGGTTTTACCCAAGTCTCTCTCTAGTGCACCTCTCCCCCCAGCACGGATTCCCAGCCCCGGACCCCTGCAGCAGCGCCGTGACCTGCAGGCACTCCTGCATCTGCGCTTCCGGCTCTGTGCACAGCCAGACGGAGCCTGTAACATGCACACCTGTCCTTGACGCTCTGCTGCATAAAATCCTTTGAAGGCTCCCCATTGCATTTAGGATAAATCCCAAAACTTTGTAAACCTGCAGCCTGGTCTAGGCTCCCATGCCATGCGATCAGGTGCCACCTCCCTCTGCCATGGCACCTTGTTCTGATCCTTGAACCTGTTGTGCTGTGCTGTGTCTCTGCTCACGTCCTTTTCCTTAGCCTGTGGTGTTCTCCTCAGCACCTGCCTTTCCTGATTGCCCTGGTGTACCCTTCAGCACCCCAGCTCAGACAACCTTCTTCATGACCAGAGGCAGCACAGGTTCCTCATCCACGCTCCCCTGACGGGCCTGGGCTGTAGTCACTGTGCACTTGATTGAGAGATATGCTCTGGGACATTGGGAGGTGCCTGTCTTTGTGTGCCTGGTTGTGCACCTGGCATTGTGCCTGGCTTCTAGGACTATCTCCGCAAGGGCTTATTGAGTGAATGAATAAATGAGTGGACACTATCGTTCAGTGAGTGGTGAAGAAATGAAGGTCTTCGGTCTAGAGAGATGCGAGCATGATGGTGCTCAGAGTGGGAGGTGGATGCACAGTGGCTCTGACAGGCAGTTCTCTGATTTGGGGGTATCCGTATCCTCTTGCCTCTTCTATGTGCATACTCTCCCCCCATCTGGTTCCACCCTGTGCCAGCATTGTGCACACACACACCCATACCCTGTGACCCGAGAGAGCCCCTCCAAAGTCCCCCTTCCTTGTGGCTTCATGCCCTTGTTTATTATCTAGCCGGAAATCGGGGCCTTCCATTCCCAAGCACGCTTCTGACCAGATGCAGTTCAGAACTTAAAAGCTGGTCGATCTCCTGGAACTTCCTCCCATTAATTATTGGCAATGCAAATGAAGGATTAAATTACAAGCAAGAGAGATTTTGTTCAGAAGCTTGAGAAATCCCCAGGGTAATCAAATGAAGAGGGGAAGCCAAGCACACAAAGCCTTCTTTCCATTCTCCAGGCTGTGTGGCAAGGCTGCAGCCTAGGGCATGTGTGGAAGTAGGGAGCCAGGGCTCGGAAGGGTAATTGTCCATACCAGGCCTTCTGGAACTTTAGCACCCATCAGAATCACCTGGAGGAATCATTAAACACAGGTGGCTATGCCCCACCCCCTAGAGTTCCTGATTCAATTATTCTGGAGTGAGCCAAAGAGCAAGCATTTCCAGCAAGTAGTCAGGTGCTGGGCTCTGGAGACCACACTTGGCAAACCCCAGTTCTACATTATACTCTCTGCCCAAGTATTCTAACTCAGTGCCTCACAACCTTCAAGGTGCATTCCACTCACTCTGTTAAGGCACAGATTCCAAGGGAGGAAGTTGGAGCAGAGATTGAGCTTCCATAATACTAACCAGATCCCAGGAGGCTGCCGCTTCTGCAAGACCCACATGTTGGGAAGGAATGCTCGGTAAGCAGCTCTGCTTCTCTTCAACAGATATCTCTTCCTTCCCTTTTGCCTTCTTGGGATGCTGGGATATTTTGGAAGACCTTGTAAAAGTTGGGTGCCAGGAAATATCACTCTCACCTACCTTTCCCCTGTTCTCATTGGCCTGGCCAACAGGAATGCAGTGTCTATAGACCAGAGGAAGCTTTGTCTAAGCTTCCAAAGGCACGTTGGCCTTCCCTTACCCCCTTTGCTGGAGACATCCTTCCCCAGGATATTGATGGGTTTGAAGAAGAAATGCGGTGAATTCTACACTGGTAGGATCCCATTGCCAGGTCAAACAAGTACACCACATCTCTCTACTGGAAGTTAGTGCCACTGAAGTTATGAAAGGGTGGGGATTTGCAAGAGAAGAGTAAAGCTTTCTGCCTTTACAAAAGAACTATTGTATTGCAGCATTGTGTTTAAAAGCATGAGTTCTGACTGGGGTTAAGGAAGGCGGACACAAAGCCATGTCTCTTGAAATAGCTTTTGTGAACTGTTTACTATAGGGCTTGGCCCTTAGTGCTTAATGAATGACAACTATTGTCATTTTTTAAACAGGAAGTACAAATTATAGCAGAATCAGAATCCATATTGGTGCAAAATTGGCAGCTTGAAAGCCTATAGAATAAAAAGCCTGTAGGAGATTTCAGCTGCTGGGATCTCCTATTCTCTGCCTACCTCAGCCCCTGGCTCATGAGATACTCAGCCCCCATTTGTTAAATAAAAGGAAGGAACTATGTGGGTCCTGAGAAATTGGTGGGGGGAGAGGAGATTCGAGCTCAAGGAAATTGTCCAAAAGGAAAGAATTACGAGAAAGCTTGAATTCTTCAAAGTGTAGATTTTCAGGCCCAGGGTAACCTTGCTCAGTTTATTTATTACTATCACTACCTTCCAAGGTTATTGAGAGAAATGTTTGGCAATAAATGTGAAAATGCTTGGTTAACTGTAAAGCATAAATAAAGAGAAGGAACTACCTAACAGATCATTCCAGTTGAGGCAACTTCAATGATCAGATTGGGAGCGAAAGTGTCCAGCCCTTAGGTTTTGTCCGACGTATTAGATTTGGCTTTCTGGCTGGCTCTCGTCTGCTCGAAAAACCTATGAGCTTCTTTATATTATGTGCTAAATAGAATAGGAGGCTTTTCAGAAGACCTGAGTACAAGATGGGCACGAAGGGAAGGCCACCTGAGAAGGGCTTCACCTTGGCTGGGAGCCCAGGAGCCGGGCTGGCAGGGAGCAGCACTCAGATCTCCCTCCCTCCCCTCCTCAGCCAAATGCGCCTCATTTATTGTTAATGCTGTTTCCTCAGGCTCATTTGCAAATAACCTGAATAAAACATCAAAGGCGGCTGGGAGGGGTAGTCCTCTCTGTTTTCCCTGACTGCCTCAACCACATTCCTTCTCTCCTTCCCTTCCTCCTTATTCCCTTCATTACCCTGATTAATAATCTTTATCTAATTGGCTTGTCATGAAACAGCCAAACAGGGCTCCTGGGCTCTTGCAGGAAAGGTGGGGGGTGGGGTGGGAAATCAGGCAGGCCCTGCATTTGTTTTGGGTTTTGTTTTTCTGAATGTAGAAAAAAGTAAACACTGAGTTTTCCCATGACCTTAGAGAAGAGATTCAGGAATAAAGTGGCTCATTCCCAGAGGGCTGAGTCCCAGAGAACTGCCTCGGCCCAGCGGGAGCCACAGAGGGTTAGTCCTGGAGCAAACCATTCAGCTCAGGGTGGGAGGGGTGAGGCCCATGGTTGCTACTGTAGGGGATGCAAACCTGGCTGGCAAACCTAGGCATAATCCTAAAATAAGGCAGACTAGTGGGCATGACTCAGTCCACATACACATTTGCACAGGAAATACAGTTTCTGCTATTTTCCCTGGTTTAACTTAATTACTGACTAT
Source organism: Arctocebus calabarensis (assembly GCA_963573935.1). Lineage (NCBI taxonomy): Eukaryota > Metazoa > Chordata > Mammalia > Primates > Lorisidae > Arctocebus > Arctocebus calabarensis. The sequence goes on from CAUYON010057105.1 coordinate 43,644, forward strand.
CCTGATTCTTACAGCAACCACTTCCTCACATTTCTTTAGAGCTTTATTGCAAAAATTGTGTCTCCAAGACACTGTAATTCAACCTCCCCTATTTTTTGAGAGTTAGCTGTGCCTTTTAAGTTTTAATCTATAAATTTCACCTAGATTTCCTCATATTCTTACAATGTTTTTTTAAGAACCTGAGCCTTTGAACCTGTAAAGTTTCACACAGTCTAGACGTTACTGATTGCATATTTAAGGAACAGTTCAATATGTTCCTCTGAACTCCATATTTCCTGCAAACTGGTAGCTGTATCCAAAGGCTGATTAGGTTTAAGTTGGTTACCCTTGGCAAGATTATGGATGGTGTTGTGTTTTTCACTTGGAGGCAAACACTGTGTGTGTCTCCCTTTCTGTGATGTGAGCAGTTGAAGTTCAATACCTAGATCCATTCACTGGGGATTGCACAACAGTGATGTTCTAATTCTGTCATTTCTTTTTCATTTATTAGCTGGAATACTTCCATAAAGAGATGTTTCCTTTATGATTCAGTTATACAATGGTACATTTCACAAAAGAAAGATGCGGCACATACTTGATTCTTTGTCTTTACTTACCAGTTTCAAGCTAACAAATAGATGCCTTTCGTCCTCCCAAAGTGGCCAGTTTTTACAAACATATTTGCTAGCAACCCACGGATTTAAACATATTTGTTAGATTTAAACACATTTATACAATTCTTACTGTAAAATCTTTCTTGAAATATAAATGTCCCTCTTTGACAGTAAGACTTTCTTCAGTTGGTGTCTGAGTCCTTTGGACATGACCCTAGCTGTCTTTTAAGTTTTTTTGGTTTTTTTGAAGACAGAGTCTCAGGCTGTCTCCCCAGGTACAAGCGCTGTGGCATCATAGCTCACAGCAACCTCAAATTCTTGGGCTTGAGCAAGAGAATCTTGCCTCAGCTTCCCAAGTACATGGAACTACAGTTGGCTGCTGCTATACCTGGCTAGTTTTTACATTTTTAGTAGAGATGGGGGTCTCTCTCTTGCTCAGGCTGGTCTTGAACTCCTGCTCAGGCAATCCATCCACCTCGGCCTCCCAGAGCGCTAGAATTACAGGCATGAGCCACCCAACCAACCCTGATAGTCCTTAATGCCTCCCTGCTATCTGGAATAACAAGATGCATCATGCCTATCTCCTGCCCCAGACCTGAAACCAGCATTTCTCCAAGAAGCCTTGATTTCTTCTGTAAGTGGTTATTGTGAGACCTCAATCTGGTATTGTAGATGCTCAATGCTACTCTACCATGACGTTAGTCACTGTTTTAGTCCTTTCAGTTAGACCTGAGAAGCTGGAGTGAGTGGAATGGGAATGTATACACAGCCAGTTCTGTTATAATACTACTTTTGAAAACACTAATTTATCTACTATTGAACCACCCTGCATGTACCTGATCTCATCTGAAAACACTGATTTGTTCAAGCACAAATTGTACACTAGGGAACAAGTGGAGCATCACACAAATTTTATGTTTGGCTATAGGTGATTTTATATAGGAGAAATACAGTAGAACCTCTCGAAGTTGACCACCCAAGGAACTGTACAAACTGGCCAATATACAGAGATGGTCAGGATGAAGAATTAGGCCTACTGTGTCAGTCTATGAAAATTACATCAGGTTAGGGAGATGGTCAACCATGGAGGTTCTACTGTACTAAATGAAGGCAGAAAACTGCATCAAGCCACACAAAGCCATGTAAGCATACATAAAACAGTGAAAAATTTAGAATAATCTCCTTCAAAATCAAAGAGAAAGAACGACATATAGAAAAGACCTTAAACAGAAATTCCCAGATCCTTCAGATACGGTGCCTTTACTGCTGTGAATGGCTCGGTTAATGGCTCCAAACACCACTACAATTTTTAGAATTTATAGCCAAGGGGAGAAAGCAGCAAAAGAATTGCCAGCAATAACACAGAAGCTAACTGAAGAAGGCAGCTAGACGTTGCATAAAATATTCAATTAATGAAACAGGTTATCTATTACAAGTACATACCTCAAAGGACCTCTGTCTCAAAGACAGAAAACCATAACCCTAAGGAGATAAAATATCAAGTAACCAGGTCAAGTGTCCTCTGTTGGGCATCTTGGTGTTCAGCACTATGCCCAGCAGAGGACAATGAGCCACACCCATCCACACCTGATGTGACAACTTTCTGTCAATTTTCAGGTAGTCCTTCTTGCAATCCTCACAATAACTGACAAGCTGAGGTGCTTCGAGTATCCACTCCCACAATCAAACTTCAGGTCTTTTTCAAGGCAAGGTGCCATAATTATTATATCTACATATTTCTTAGCCATGTGTATAAATACTGTGCTACACTTTTGCTAGAGTTCTGTTCTTTTTAAATTTGTCGCTGATGAAGATTTTTAGGGTGTTGTGCCCTTACCCTCACTTTTATTACAAGCCCAATGGTTTTTAATTGTGTGGTTTTGCATACTGAAGCTATTTTTTAGGAACACATCACATAATATCATATTCTAGCAGAACTGAACTCACATGTACATGCCTCGTGAATTCATAGACATTTCCAATTCAATTTCAGAGCATTGTGGTTTGTGCTTAACCTAATCTATAGCATATCTGTACTTCCTTGCCAAAATCTTGATTCTCAAGGACACAGGAGATAATACACTATTCAATTACTCATTTGCCATTTTATATACATAATAAACTCAGAATAGCAATACAAATATGACCACCTATGTAATTACTGAGAGCACTCCTGGAGGGGGGCCCTGACTATTCACTATCGAGAGCTGACAGGGTAAGGTAAAGACTGCTCTGGTCTCTTTACAAATTCATTACAAACATCCTTTGTCCTCACCACTGTTGGATGGGTGTGATGGTTAATTTTATGTGTCAACTTGACTGGGCTAAGGGATGCCCAGACAGCTGGTGAAAGATTGGTATGTAGTGTGTCTACAAGGATGTTTTTGGAATAGACTAGCATTTTCAATTAGTCTGAGGAAAGGAGATACATTCTCACTAATGTGGCTGAGCATCATTCAATCCGTCAAGGGCCTACCCAAATCGAACAAAGAAAGTGGGAAAAGGATGAATTTTCTCTCTCTTCATAAACTGAAACATCATCTTCTGTTGCCCTTGGACGTGGGAGCTCCTGGTTCTTGGGCCTTTGGACTCTGTGACTTACTCTGGCTGTCAGGCCTTTGGTCTTGGATTGGGAGTTAAACCATCATCTTCCCTGAGTCTAAAACTTGCAGATAGCGTATAGTAGGACTCTCAGCTTCCATAATCATGTGAGCCAATTCTCATGATAAATCTCGTGTTCATGCTTTCTTACATTCTCCCTCTCTCCTCTCTTTCTCTCTCTATATATATACACACACATACATATATAGATAGATTTTTCTGTGTGTATATATATATACATATGCGTATACATATATAATCTCAACCTCTCTCTACAAGTTCTGTTTCTCTGGGTTCTAATACAATTGGGTAAAGTCCTCCTAGATTCAGCCACTGTTTTCATAGTGCCCTGAGGTGCTTCCCAATTGTTTATTTTGGGATTGTACTATTCTCAAATCCATAAGACTTCCTCTCCCTCTCTCAGCTTCCTCTGCACAGGTACTGATACTTAGCAGATCTTGAAGCTATTGGTGGTTTGCCAATCTGCTTGTATTTTGGAATTTGTGAGGATATGTTGTCATTTAATGTCAGTTACAAATGTTGTATATGGATTTTTAAGTCTTTTGCTACCTAGTTGCTCTATTTTTATGTGGGAATTCTGGTGGATTTAAAGAATATGCCACTGTCATTGCTATTTTCCCAGAATCCCTTCCTGATAACCATTTTTTCATAGTCATTGAATCTATTGATTTTTTTATATACAGATTTTTAAATTTGTATTGGTCAAATCTATTTGACCTTCCCCCATTATTTTTATTCTTAGTGATATTAGAAATATTATTTTATACATATACCTGCCTTATCCATCTCATTCATTTGGAAATTATTTTGTAAAATACTGTGGAAGGAATATCTATGTTAGTTCTTTATTCCTCAAATACTAAATTTCCCCATTTCCAGTTAGTGAATTTGTAATTCCTCTTTCATTATAGCCAATTTTAAAAATCAGAGCCTATATCTAGATTATCTCTTCTTGATATGTCTGTTCATCTTTGTAACTACAACAAAGCCCTTATTTATTTTGGCTTGATGGCACATTTTGATATCTAGAGTAGGTCCCACCTCACTTTTTTTTTCAATCTTAGTTGTTGATTTTTATTTCTTAATGAATTATAACAGAGGGGAAGTCCAAAGTCATTGGGGCAGGGATGTATCCCTCTGGTTCCTTAACAAATTTTTTTTTTTTGAAGCAGAGTCTCATTATGTCACCCTGAGTAGAATGCTGTGATGTCATAGCTCACAGCAACCTCAAATTCTTGGGCTTAAATGATTCTCTTGCCTCAGCCTCCCAAGTAGCTGGGACTCCAGGTGACCGTCAGAACGCCTGGCTATTTTTTGGTTCTAATTCTTGTTGTTTGGCAGGCCTGGGCTGGATTTGAACCTGCCAGCTCCAGTGTATGTGGCTGGCGCTCTAGCTACTAAGCTATAGACACTGAGCCAGCAATTTTTAAATTTGAAATAAAAATATGTTTACTCTGGCTCAGTGCCTGTGGCTCAAGCGGCTAAGGCGCCAGCCACATACCCCTGAGCTGACAGGATTGAATCCAACCTGGGCCCACCAAAGAACAATGATGGTTGCAACCAAAAAATAGCCAGGTGTTGTGGGTGGGAGCCTGTAGTCCCCGCTACTCGAGAGGCTGAGGCAAGAGAATCGCTTGAGCCCAGGAGTTGGAGTTTGCTGTGAGCTGTGATGCCACAGCACTCTACCTAGAGCGACAGCTTGAGGCTCTGTCTCAAAAAAAAAAAGTCTACTCATTTGAACTCTTCCAAATGGTGTATAACATTCCAGAAAGTGCTGTGCCTGGTTATATCTCAGGATGGACTGGGAGGGCTCACAACAGCTTATTCAAAGCAAGGCAAATAAGTATGGGGAAGGTTTAAGGCCTGACATTAGGCCAGTTCAGTAAGAGGATGGGAGAGCCAATTCACTTGGAGGCACCATCCACAAGTCAGGGTTCAACCAGGCAGCAAGACGTCTTGTGCCGAGAAACAGCCTTTCCAACTGTGATTCAGGAAAATGTTCAGCATGATAACACCAAGATGGAAATAATGTCCCTCCACAGTAACAAGAACCCAGGACCAAACTTTAGTTCAGAGAAAATGCTTCTTACAACCAACTACACACAATTTTCAAGATAGCTGGTTGTCGCTAGGACAGTGATATAAAGCCATAGAATGGAACAAAACTAAAGGAATTACACAGAACGCAAATCCATGATCTTGACCTCTCAAAATTGCTAAAACCATCTGACTGGCATAGTCCTAAGTAGGCGGTAGCAATGCAACATATTTGCATCCTGTAGTTAATTTATTTTTCTACACAAGGCTTTCAGCCCTGACCTTGTGAGGGTAAGCCCTACAGCTTATAAATGCCTTCTCTTGTCTTCCTGAGACAAAACAAAAATGAGTATGTCATATAAATAAATGGCATATAAATACTCCCATCTTGTAAATAAACTTGGAAAAATGTTCTGGAATATCTCATAAAGCCCCAGCCTAGAGCCTCAGGTGAGATTCAATAGATTTTATTTTATGTACAGCCAGTTGTTTAAAGGGAAACAAGGGAAATAGTAAAACTAAGCCTTTGAGGAGAAGCAGAGATACTAAACAGAAGCCAGCAGCTCATGTCTGTTGGCCGTGAATCCTCCAGTGGCCCCAGCCCATTAATCTTTTCTGTATTTCCTGTTTTCATCAGTCAAAACCTTCAATGCACCTGCAAGAAAACATATTCGCTGATTCCATTAACGCATTGAAACTTAGAGCTTCAGGAACTCTTAAGGATGACCACTTCCATCCCTCTCACTCTCTAGCCTAGCCAGGAGACCCACAGTCCTGGAGGGGTGAAGAGAAACTTGTCCAGGAACCTTGTCGGCAGAAAAGCCAGAATCTGCCAGGTCATTGCTATAAAAATGGCAGTGCCTCTCATGGATTTCACATTCTTCTCACTTTGCAGACGGGCCAAAGGAAGACAGCAAGAGGGAGACCACGAGGCCAAACTACCAAGAGATGTTCTGGGAATCCTACCGGTCAGAAAAGCAGCAGGTTGGAAGGACCACAGCTTCTATCTGGTCGCTGCTGTGTAACCTGCCCTTAATGCTCTCAAGGAGGGCACAGTCTTCTAGGCAGCCACAAACGGAACAAGTAATCTGTGCATTTTAATTACTAAAAGAAAACAATAAATGATTTTAAGCTAGGAGAGCTACCATAATACCGTAACTAAGGTCGATACATTTCTTAGTACATAAATTAATTAGTAATTAAATAATAGAAATGACTATCAATTATAAAACATTACCACAAATTACTTGCTGCATGAACAGCTTCTTTTGCTTTATTAATAATGCTAGCTACTGATTTGCTGTGATTGTAAGCCACGGTTTTCCTTTGAGGGAACAGCAGAGCAAGGGACACAATGCGAGGCCGTGTGCCACCTGCTCGGGAATGGCCCCGGGTGCCGTTTCCTGCTCTTGTCCCTTCAGAAGCAACTTGCTTCTCAGCCTCTGCTCCTTCTGTCAGAGAAACCTAAGAGACTCAATCATTTAGTATTTTCTCAGTATAGATAGAACTGGTTTGGGTATTAAAATCAAAAATCCAGGAAAATACCTGAGGCAATGCATTCTGTTTCAGATGAAACCATTCCACTTTGTCCGACCAGCCTGGCAACGCTGGGGAGCAGACCCTGCCAGTTTGTAGATGACAGGGAAGAATGTGATTTATTAGGAGGCTGGGCTGTGCTTTAGAACAGCAGAGGTCAAGCCTCTGGAATTTGAGATAAGTTATTTAACCAATTTGAGACTTCATTCTCCCAGTTATAAAAGGTAGGCTGTGCTCCTGGCCATTTATTTCACAAAGAAATGAACAGAAATTACTGTTGGTGTTTAAACCCTAAATAGGAAAGATGATAGATGAGGAAAAACATTGCTCATCTTTACTCACTTAAAATAAGTTATCAGTTAATTCTCAGGCTGATTATGATTGGGTCAACCATCTATCCTGTGCAGACAGGGCCCCGGGAACAAAGGTGCAGGCTCTGGGTATGCCTCAGCCCCACCCCCGCGTCCCCTCCACAAGACACACAGTCAGCTGCTGCCAAATGGCTGAGCGCCCACAGATTCCTCTCATTCAGTCTCCTCAGGGGATCTATGAGGTAAGCCACTTATACCCTATTTTAACACATTAAAAACACTGAAACAGGAAAAGGTTAAGGTCACAGACTTAGCAAGTGACAGAGCCAGGATATCAGTCCAGGAGGGCTCTTAATAACACTGCGAACCCGTCAAATGTCTGGTCATCATTCCTAGGGTGAGCGTCTGCCCCAAGCACCTGCCTCTCTTCCTGTCTCAGTAATCTGGCTGTAATGACTTGGAAGGCAATTGCCTTACATCAAAGGGCCTTCCAAGCAGAAGCCAGCTCAGACTCACTTCCTCTGGGAAGCTGTCCAAAGTATCCCCATAGCAACCTGGGCTTACCCCATCCTGGCTCTCAGCTCAATCACCTCACAAGACTGGAAGCTTCTGGAGGACAGGGATGATTCATTGTAGGGTCCCTAGTCCCTTGCTCGGACTGTGCCACTAGTAGGTAAATGTTTGCATAACAAATCCTCTCTCTCTCTCTTATACACACACACACACACACACACACACACACAACTGGGTCCCAGAAGTCCCAAAACTCCTCTCTAGAACCCCTAGGCTTGTAATGCTTTCTTTCTGGCCAAGGGTCCTTTGTCCCTATCTCTAAAAATGGCCCAGGGAGCAGGGCAGGGAAGAACGGCTGCCCCGGTCTAATTCTCTGGGCTTTGTCTCTGACATGGTGTGGGGTGTCTGGTGCCTCTTCCTATTTCCCGCTGCGCCTTTCTCTCGCAGAATACCTGCAATCTTCCCCAGACCCTTCCTTCAGTGGGGCTGGCTACAGTAGCAGCAGATAGAGTCCAAGAGAGTGAGAGAACTCTGCTCTCTGCTCAGCTGATGCTACCTGCCGCCTGAGAGCTACCCTCACCCTGAGATCCACACCACCCTTTTTTACACAAAAACAAAAACAGAGAAAAAAAGCAAAGGCCCGTATTCTTTGGCTAATCAGTCTGTGTAATAAATGCTACAAAGTGGAACAGAAATAAATTTATGAACTATCTGAGCTGCAATTGCTTGATTTCGGAGTAATCCAGTCGTGGGGAAATGTCAGTTCCAACTGAACAGGAAAACAAACTTCGAGTGTCTGGTGTTCCCCAACCCAAGCCATCTAGCAATCAAACAATCACTGAAGTAATAAATGCAGTAATTGTTGGAGAGCTGCAGCCAGCGCTGTGCTGGGCTTGGGGGCTGTGTGTGTGTGTGTGTGTGTGTGCCTTTCACTCTTCAGCAGCTCACATTCTCACCAATCCCAGCAACCCCCACCCCACCCAGCGTGGAGCCCCAGCAGCTCTGCAGAATTCAGACTCCAAAACACAAGGGGAAAGAGCTCACCATGGACCCGAGATGGCAGAAGCCAGGCTGATCCATCAGAGGCTGCCAGGGCATTGGGAGTTCGCCAGATCAATGGGAAGCGAGTCAGAGATGGAACCCAGCCCAGGCACCCAGCAGGCAGGCACAGCTCCTGACGGACTCACAGTGGGGGTGGAGGGGTTGGGGGTGAGAGGGTCTGTGAGGCCCCCGGGTAGCACGGCCCAGGTGGTGTGCTTGCCTGCTGCAGGAGAGGGAAGTGGAGCTGCATGGCTCACCCACGGGACCAGGATGGACAGGGACTCAAAGTGCCCCTGGATCTTGCTTTCGTTTGCTTTCTGGATGCCTCAGTATTAATTAATGCCAGGTCTTGGGGCCATGGCTTTATGGCTCATCCTGCTCTGAGGATTGTCTGAAATTTCTTGGACAAAGATCTTTTTCTTTTTTTCTTTGTTTTTTTCCCTTGCTTCCTCAGAACTGACCACACCTTCTCTTAAAGCATGCTCCTGTGCTCCTGGGATGCTATTGTCCCTGGGCTTTTTCCTTCCCTTGGTTGTTCTCCATGGTGCCCATGGGGACTTGTTCTTTTCTCCTTAAATGCTGGCCTCTTCATACTAATATCCTGCACATTCTTCTGGCTCTACACATATCTTCCCCAAACCGTAGCTGCCTCCAAGACAGGACTGAGTCAACCTCCTGTGCCTAGGCGCGTTCCCTGTTCCTCATCCTTCCCTGCAATAGCACTTAACCATCCGTGTTGTCATTACTCACGAGAGGGACAACCTCTTTGTCCCAGTACTCGGCCACTATGCCAGGGTCATTGTAGGCGCTCAATAAATATTTTTTTCATGATTGGATAAACAGTACCACATGGGAATTTGTCCATGAATACAAAGTTTAATGCCTTTGTCTTTCTTTTTTACACAGAATTAGATACATTTAGGGTATAAGCAAAAAGGGGTCTGGTTCCTTTGATAAACATCTCAGATTTGAATGCAAAGTTTGCCTTATTCTGAGTGGAGAGCCCCCTATTTATATATTACACATTTAAAATAAATAATAGTTAATGGTTATGTGGCAGACATTGTTAGTTGTCTACTTGATAACCTTCTCTTTTAATAGAACCCCAATTCTGCCTGGGATACAGTGTACCCACCTTCAGAGGATGACTCCTGATGGGTCCAGGCAAAGCATAAGTAAGACCCCATTCCCTTGTGCCAGGGTGGGCGTGTGACCTGACCGGCCAATAAAATCTGAGGTGAAGTCCACTGGCTACTCCCAGGGCATGCTCCTTGCTAATAAAAGAATGAGCAGCAGGAAGAGAAAGGGTCCTCCTCCCTATGCCCTTCTGTGTTGTGCAGGAAGATATTTTGTGAGGGCATGATTTCGGTGAATGTGGCAGCCATTTTAGCACCATGAAGGAGACGCTACTGACCTACTAAGAACTGCAGCACACACCTGGGTCTCTACTATGCCCAAGCTGCTGTCCCCATGTGGGAACCACCTGTCTCTAAGCTTTCTATAAAAGGAAATACTTAAATGCGTGTGTTGTTTAAGCCACTGTTATATGGTTATTCTATTATTTGTGGCTGAAATAATTCCTGCCACAAATGACTTTGAAATTTATTTTTGAATACCCTAGATTGGTTATTAGTAAATATCAGCAACTTCACTGCAGTCTGTTATTTAAAATAGTTTTCTTGGGGTCTGGAATGTTCCCTACAGCTGGCTATTGCTGATATAGTGGCTGATCTGCTGCAGACTGGTGCTCTTTGGCATCAGGATTCTGCCATCCCTTTTACTTACTAGTCAATGTTACCATCCTCACTCCTTTGTCAATCTGTTCTTGACTCCTCACTGGAACTGGCAATTGTGGAACTAAGACCTTCTTTACTTGTTTTTTGAGATTTTCCTGGGAATAATTTACCAATATAGGGAATATAATGAATGGCCCCTTGAAGATGCCCGTGTCCTAATCCCTGGAACCTGTGAATATCTTCCTTTATACAGCACAAAGGGATTTATGGCTGTGATTAATTTAAGGAGCGATAAGGGGACACTGTCCTAGAATAGCTGAGTGGGCTCACTGGGCCTTTATGAGCGGAAGGGGAAACAAGAGGAGCATGAGAGGAAGAAGCGACTGGAGGAGATGGAGGAAGTGGCAGGACCAAGGATGGTAGGCGGCCTCTAGAAACTGGGGCTGCAGGGAGGGGGATTTCCCCCAACGCTTTCTGAAAGGGACACAGCTCTGCCAACACCTTGATCGTATCCCGGAGAGACCCAGTTCAAACTTCTAGCCTCTAAAACTATAAGGTATTAAATTTGTGTTGTTTCTAAATGTATGGTAATGTGTTATAATAGTGGAGGAAACTCATACAATGGGAGGACCGTATTAATGGTAAAACTGATTGGGCAAGCATCGGGGTGCTGCCTTCCCAGGGGGACAGCCATAAAACATAAACTTGAGCCAAAGCTTGAGGGGCTCAGTCCTGGAGTAGACTCTGGAAAGTGTCCATGAATAGGTAATTCTCCTCAAGGGATAAGAAAACCCCCTTGATACGAAAAACTAAGCACAAGGCCAGGCTGGCTTAGAGGTCTAATGATTTCCTTTAATGCCCTGGAAACCAGGACATCCTACTCAGCTGACTTTTCCTCACATTCCTCCCCCAATCTTCTTCTCTTGCAAATGCTAGTGGGAGAGCCCAGAGTGTCTCCCTTGCTTCCTTGTGAGCAGAGCTGTGTGTGGTTTGGAAGATCCTGAGTCCAAGCGGCAGGGTAAAAGGTGTGTGTGCTGGGACTCTGTCCCCCTGGGAAGATGTCAGCCTTTTCTTGTGTCAGCAGTAGCAAATGATGGGTCACCTGTTCAATGAATGTGAGTTGAGTACCAACTCACTGCATAGAGCTGGTTGCTAGGGATACAGTGTGGAACAAAACAGATGTGGTTGCCATCTTCTTGCCTAAATTCTTATAGGAAGGCAGATGTTAAACCACAAGCAACAATTAAACATATAGAAATGCTTACAATAAGAGTGATGGAGAAAATAGAATATTAAAAATAAGAGGTGACTAAAATAGATGGGAGGGTATTTCTTAGGAAATTGTGTATAAATTAAGACTTGAAAGATAAGGATAGATAGGGATTGCTGGGGGAAGAAGATCTAGGCTCAAGCATATGCAAAGGCCCTGAGGCAGGAAGGGGGTGGCAGGTTGCTGTGGCAATTCTGAGGTTTAGAAGGCGTGAGTAGGGCATAAGAGGATCTGATGCATAGTAAGAGGCTTTGATGATTTCAGGCAAAGATTCTGATTTTCACTTGTCAAGTTTTCTATGGCATTAACTATGAGTACTCATTTATTGAAGAAAAACCAGTATAGAATAAGGCTCAGGACACCAAGCTCCATTGTTACCGGCTGCCTGTCTGGTGAACTCATCCTAGGAAAAGTGCTTTTAGGGGTGGACTAGGGACTGGCATAGGTTCATAGCTTCCCAAGGGGAATATGGAAAGTGACCATAGCGATATTCAGCAGTGAGGTATGTAGAACTTTTTCTAGGGATACAGTGTAGATGTTATGAACTTGTCAGGAACTTATTTGTCCTTCTAATATATATCCATTATCTACTTACCTAACTATCTATCCATCCACCTATCTGTCTATCCATCTAGCTATCTAATCTTTCTATGTGACGGGAGGAGAGAAAAATAAGATTTAGATCGATCCCTTAGAAAGGCGAGGCGCTCTTTTATGTGGCCCAGGTAATCAAGTTTTCTCTGGTTCTCAGTCAAGTTTCAGTTAACAAGGTCAAGGTTGTCAAAGGGTGGGAAGATGAGCCTCCAAAGCCACTGAGACAGAATGTACATTGGAATGGTGGCGTTGACCAGGATGAAGTGGTGAGATAGATGAATAATGCAGAACAAAAAGTCCTTTGTCCTTATACATGCGATAAAATATGAACATAGTATAGATATGTACTTAAGAATTTTGATACTTATACAAATATGTAAAGTTAATTTATTCATTTAAAAATCATTCCTTAAAACCTGATATGTGCCAAGACCTGTTCCATGAATAGACCTGATTTTTCTCAACCTTGGATGTTTGGAAAACATAGGTTGTTTATGAATTTCACTTGACTCCAAATCTTGTGACACTTTTGGAAAGTACTTGTGCATATAATTGGTAGACCATTATCCTCAGTATTGATTTTAATGGGCTTTTCGATCTGGGAGCTCAGTGAGATCAAATACTAATAGGCTCCGTTTAGGTGTTGCCCCATTGTGCTGTGAGGATACGGGATCCTGGATTTCTGAAATTTCATTCATATGAGAGATGGAAATATGTGCAGGGATGATAGTAATGTGAGCTGGGATACCACAGGTAAGATAGCAATCAAGGTTGCAGCTCTCAGACAGCTGACACTTGACTGGGAATTCAGTGATCAAATCTCAACACTAAACAATTTCAAGAAAATCTTAGAGGCTCAATCTAGGGAACATTTACTTGAAAACCACTAACTCAGGGTAAATCAATTAAGCTTGTGTTTTCTCAGTTTGTCCAGTTTTGAGAGTAGCTTTTATTGGTGTATTTTCATGAAAATTTAGCCCCTACTTTTATAGTCAATAAGTTAATAGGTTTAGTTTTGTTTTTTTATCTTGAGACATAATTCTTTATGTTCATAGACCAGTATTAGGGGAAATTTCTTTGCCAAATAATGATCCGTGTAAGCATAATAAAAGGGAAAATTTTCAAAGGTTTTTAAGAGGCAAGAAGAATGATTACAGATTAAAGTGGTTCTATAACTGTGTTGTCCAACTGTCCCAACAAATTTATTAGCCATTTTCAGCTCTTTCATGATTGCAATTGGTAACTGGGGCCGGAAAATAATCTGCTGAATTTTAGAGCTAAAAGGCATCTTGGATACTACATGATCCAATTCATGCACTTAGGGATGAGGAAATGCAGACAGGCCATTGACAGCTCCTGCCTATTCAAGCCTTCTAGGTCATGGCCATTGATTTCATAAATTACAAACAAGATTCTTGCTTACCCACTTGCATGAACCTTTCCACCAGTCTAAAATTGCTTTTTAAGGAAGGTTGAGGTTGAAAGAAGTTAATTTGCTTTAGACAATGCAGTCATTGCAGAATTAAGACCAGAACATAAGTCTCTCTACTCTCAATCCATTACTAATTCCACGTAACCAAAAAACATTTGTGAAGTGGGGGTAATAATACCTCCCCCTTTAGATTGTTATGCAGATCAAACAGGACTATCTGTGGGAAATCATTGTTTTCCTAGAATTTGTTTTTCAGCAGATAACTTGTGTAATCAAAAAGTGTATTCCTCAAAGCACCAGAGGGCAGGTTTGCAGCTAAACCTCAGGAAAACACTGTTATCAGAGGCTGCAGTTTATCAGAGCTCTCTCTGTCTCTCCTCTCCAGCCCTTGATTCTTCTTTATCTACAGACAAATCTCCTTTGCTTCTCCGATACATAGATCATGGTCAAGTGTTCTATGTGTGGGAGGCTGACTCTCAGTCTCCACCGGGCACTCTCAGGGAAGGGGTTGTACTTGCCCACAGGTCAAACACAAACCACATAACTGGGTGTGTTGGGGGCACAGGTCATAGGGACAGTAATAGGGTGACTGTAAGTTTGAAAAGAGTAAATGAATAGGTAGTTCTCCTCGAGGAACAAGGAAACCTCCCTGATATGAAAGGCTCAGCACAAGCCCAGATCTAAAGGTCTAAAGATTTCCTTTAACACTCTGGAAGCCAGGACATCCTACCCTGATGACTTTTCTTCCCATTCCTCCCCCCATCTCCCTCTTCCCTTGCAAATGCTGGAGGGAGTGCCCAGAGTGTCTCCCTTGCATCCTGTGAGCAAGGCTGGTTAGGAAGACCCTGGAGTCCAGGCGGCAGGGTGGAAGGTGTGCTCTGACCCAGTCTCACTGGGAAGACGTCAGCCTTTTCTTGTATCAGCAGCAGCAAATGATGGGTCACCCATTCAACAAATGTGAGTTGAATGTGAGTTGCATAGTGCTGGATGCAAGGGATACAGTGTGGAACGAAATAGATATGTTTGCCATTTCCTCTCCTAAATTCTCATAGGGAAGCAGATGTTAAACCAAAGACAGAAATTAGGTAAACACATAGCAACACTTACCATAACTGTGATGAAGAAGGAAAATAAGAGAATAATGGAACGGGCTGATTTAGAGTGGAGGGCCAATGGAGCATTTCTTAGGACTGAGACCTGAAGGATAAGCAGAAATTAATCAGAGATGGAGCTGGGATAAGAGAGATCCAGGCCCAGGTAACAGCATGTGCCGAAGTCCTGAGGCAGGAAAGGGTGAGGGTTGGGCCCCCTTTGGGATCCTATCACATTGGATGTGATTAATAGACATGGAAAAATAGTATTCAAAAAAAGAAGACTATAGGCAGCGCCTATAGCTCAGTAGGTAGGGCACCAGCCACATATACTGAATCCAGCCCCAACCAGCTAAAAACAACAACAAGGACAACTGCAACAACAACAACAAAATAACTGGGCTTTGTGGTGGGCGCCTGTAGTCCAAGCTACTTGGGAGGCTGAGGCAAGAGAATGACTTAAGCCCGAGAGTTTGCGGTTGCTGTGAGCTATGACATTACTGCACTCTACAGAGGGCAACAGATTGAGACTCTGTTTCAAAAAAAAGAATAGGATAAAAATAACCCAGGAGGTGTTCTTTATTAATGTAAACTAATGTGCATATGATGGTTTTATTATAGACTTAGAGAATCCAAATTATTTAGAGAATCTATTCTCACACAGGCAGAATGTTATACAAATTAACAACCTGACATTGGGATTTCTTGGAAACTACTGATGCAACAAATACTATGTAAGGAGGGAGGGACATTCTGTGGGCTGTGGACTTCTGTCAGAGTTTCTTTTGTGGTGAAAGAAAGAGAACCCCACAGATCCCAACACCCAGCTCTGGACTTGTCATTGATTGTATGTGGCCATGGAGCGTAGCTGCCAGTTGGCTTATCAGTTGGTTCAGGGACAGTTGGGGTTCTTGGTCTCCAACCTCTCTTCCCTGCATGAATACAAAGTAATTCATATCTAAATAAAAACAGTTCAGAACAAGCATACTTATGAACTTCTATTACTGGGCTGAGTTGAGAATGTTATTGGGATCTAGGGTGATAAAATGAAGTGACCCAGCTCCGTTGAGTCAGCCTCTCCCTCTTTCAGGTTTAACCTTGGGGTTCCCAAACAGAGCACTTGAGGAAATTGCTGATGGAACTGCCCCAGGTGTTAGCAAACTACAACCCAAGGGTCAAACCTGGCCTGCCACCTGTATCAACGAAGCTTTCCTGGGAACACGGTCAGGCCTGTAGGTTTACCCACCATCTGTTGCTGCTTTCTCACTTAACTAAACGGCCCACAAAGCCTACACTATTTACTCTCTGGTTCTTTGTAGGAGAGAGTTTTCCAGTCCCCGGACTATACCAAAGATTATCCACAAACTATAATGTGATGAATAACTTTACCCTAAAATGCTGGGAACTACATCCAAGCAAAAGTATAGGGTTAGGGAACTTTTCTTCATTTGAGAAAATGGTTTCAGACAAGAAAGAAAAAAAGAAAAGGCAGGGATATAATCTGGTCTAATTCTGTTGTTTTGTAAATAAGAACGCTGAATGGCAGAGAAGTAGTAACATGACCTTCCACGGTCACACAGCTGGTCACCTGACTCCCAGTGTAATGAGAATCCTCCCACTTCAGTAGAGCCTTCTACATCAAATTACTACAAATCTGCTCTTTCTTTTTAGGTGGGCTTAAAGAATTATATATTTTCCTTATATGAGAGGTACGGGAGTTAATGGCACACAGACTTAAGCTTTGGATGGTCAGAGAATTGCCTGGATCACTAAAACCCTGTTGCTGTTTGTAACAGGAAGAAAGTGTGTCCAAGGTCTGTGCCTGGGACCAGTGGTGGCAGAGTGTGGACTAAGCGAGTGTGAGCCATCACATGTTTGCTCTGTTGTTCCGTAGTTCCTCACATGTGCCTGCAAACACTGACCAGGCTTCCCAAACAGGGGTGATGGATGCGAATAAATAATTTCAAGTACCCCGAACACCAGCCCTCTGAATGCAGGCGAGTTGAGCAATACTGGCGCTTGCACAGCACATGCCACTCATCCCTTCTTATCTGCCACTGTCAGCAGCAAGTCAGCAGCTGGGAGTGCTTAATTCACCTGCTTTGGTCTCTCCATTTCCTCCTGGTCTGGGAAGGATTAGACAAATTCTCAAACAGGCCTGGCCAAGTTGCATGAGGCAGGGATGCTGGGCAGAGCATCTGTGTGTGGCTGATCAGACCCTCTGCTCTCTGAAGAGTAGTTTGTAAGACAGAGTCTGGGGAATAGACAAATTCCCTCCTGGGCCCTCGAATCAGAAGGCTCCTGAGCCCAGCTGTGGGTTACATAACTCACAGCCATTGTCATGGTTCCCCTGACACTTCTCTTGCTCCCCTCCATCAGGGAGACCCTGGCTCTGAGTACTTGTCCTGGCCCCCACATAGCCAGCCTTTTTGAATCCCCAGGTGTCCACTGGAGGCTGAGACGTTATCCTGGCCTATCCTAGATCCTTTGCCTGAAAAACCCACAGCACATGCTGCCCCATTTCTTTTTAGTGCTGATCCCTTATTAGCACCCCCCCAACCCCCAACCATGGTCACTTCTGTGATGGAGCAGACCTTTGCTGGAAAGGCTGTGGACACCACTGGAGCCCCAATTTCTCCCACCAGACCTTGAAGCATTGACCGAAGAGGACCTCTAAGAGTGTTGGCCATTGTAAGTCTAAATAGACTAGAGTCATGTCTTCCCTAGGCCTCGTGTTTCATCATCCTCAACCAACAGGTGATTGGAGCCTTTGGAGTAATATTGGCTTCTCCAGACAGCAAACCCAGTAGCGGGGATACAGACAGCACACCCACTCCAAACACTCTGATTCTCCCAGGGGGCTCTGCACTGCCAATGCCTTCTTCCCCAGCCTGGCTGAAGACAGATGATCTTGTTTCTAATTCACTGCGCAAATTGAAACAATCAGAGATTTTCCACAAACCCTCAATACCACATGTACCTCCCACCAGCATCTGCACTACAATCTCTGCCTCTGTGTCCATTAGCTTAGATGAATATCCATTTTCTTTTGTCTTTTCAAGGACAGACTTCTAGCAATTTATCTTTCTCTCTGCCACAACATCAATTTTCTCTTTCTAGTAAGTCATCCCCATGAGTATACTAGTGTACAGTTATTTCTCCCATCTAAAAAATAAAAAGTAAAAAACAAAAAAGCCATTTTCTTCACTTCACTTTCCCCCACCAATTACTGTCCCATTTCTTTGTTCCCTGCAACAAAACTCCTTGGAAGAGATGTAAGCACTAACTGTCTTCAATTCCTCTCCTCCCATCTCCCCCAACTCTTCCGAAATCCTCTTGCTGAAATCAATGACCACCATTTGGTAAAATCCACGACACCCTGCAGTCCTCACCTTCCTTGACCATCAGCATCACCTGACGTGTCTTGGCTCCTCCTCCTCTTGGATAAACACTCTTCACTAGGCCTCCCATGCTGCCCTGGTTTCCTTGAGCATGAATGAACACTTCTTCCCAGTCTCTTCTGATTCATTCTCTTCTCCCCAGCCTTTCAGTGCTGGAATGCCCTGGGGATCAGTCTTTGGATTTCTTCTCTCCGTTCTGATTTCATTTCCTTGATGATCTCGCCATGTCTCTTGCTTGGCCTTAGATACCACCTCTGTGTCTTCAACCCAGATCTTACTCCAGAGCTCCAGACCAGTGTATGCACCTGCCTACCTGACATCTCCACCTAGGTGTCTATCTTCGTCTGTTCCTGCTGCTATAACAAAATACCTTGAACTGGGTAATTTATGAATGATAGAAATTTACTTTTCACAGTTCTGGAGGCTGGGAATTCCAAGATTAAGTCACCAGCAGAGTTGATGCCTGGAGAAGCTCACTCCACTTCATAGATGATGCCTCTTGCTGCAGCTTCACAGGGCAGGGCAGGAGGGGAGTGGCAGTTGGCTGAGTGCCCCCTTCTATAAGGGCCCTAACACCATTCATGACAGAATAGCCCACATGGCTTCATCACTTCCTAAAACTGCCCTCCCTCCCTCCCTCCCTCCCTTCCTCCCTTCCTTCCTTCTCTCTCTTTCTCTTTCTTTCTTTTTTGAGACCGAGTCTCACTCTACACCCCAGGTGGAGTGTCACGGTGTCCCACCTCACAGGAACCTCAAACTCTTGGGCTTAAGCGATCCTCTTGCATCAGTCTCCCGCGAAGCTGGGATTACAGGTGCCTACCACAACACCCAGCTATTTTTTCTATTGTTAGTAGACCTGGGGTCTTGCTCTTGCTCAGGCTGGTCTCGAACTGCTGAGCGCAGCCAATCCACCCACATCAGCCTCCAAGAGTGCTAGGACTGCAGGCCTGAGCCACTGCACCTGGCCCTAAACCCTGCTTTTTAACACTATCACAGTGAGCATTAGTCTCTAACATAGTATCTGAATGTTGTGTCTCCACAAAATTATAAATCTCACCAAGTCAAGGAAAATTTAATCACTTCAGAATTATTTCCTTCCTCCCATTTTCCCTGGCGTGAGCTCTGTGTCTAGTGGCCTAACAGTGTGGTGGCATCGGGACTCTGACCACAGAAATGCCTGCCACAATGTCATTTCTTAAAATATCTGCATTCCCTGCTGGTCCTCAGCAATTACGATTCAAACTAGATCCATTGAGGGCATCTTCTTACCCCAGTTAAAAGGCCACATCCAATACCACCTGTGCCGCTCGCAGCCACAGGACAGGAAAGCAGGCGGCCTCAGCTTAGCTGCCTGAGTGTCAGGCCGTCTGAAAATATTTATGGAGCACCGCTGTGTCTTGGGCACTGGGGGTGCAGTGCACCAGGGTGACAATCCCTGCCACCAGAAGATGACATTCTGGAGAAAGGAGCCGGGCTATACACCCGACACGAATCAATGTAAGAGGTGGTAGGGAGCACTGTGAAGAGGCCCCGAGGTGCGGCAGACGATTTTAAGGCCTGACATCAGAGCTGGAGCAGAATGCGGAGACGGAAGCAGCTGGACAACAGTCTGCAGGCGTGCATTTCAAGGGGGGAAGCAAGAGAGGTGCAAAGGCTCAGAGACAGGCCTGATGGAGCAGCTGAGACACCACTGCATGTCTCGAGTGTCAAGATGAAGGAGAGGGGAGAGGACTGCAGCCACAAAGCCGGGTCAGGCAGGGCCTCGGGGGCTGGGGAAGTAGATGTCCTCTCTTTACTCTCAGTGTCAAGAGACGCCATGAAGCCGTCCCTGCAGCATCTATACATTTCTCCTGCTATGGTCTGTGGGAGATGGTGGGGATTGTCCCTCGCATGGAAAACCAAGGGAAGCACATGAGCTCTGTACCCCAGGTCCCGAATCTTCGGGTGTTTGTATAGTCCCACCAGGGTCCCCTCTTAGGGACACCTATCACACCCAAATACCTTGTCAAAAAAATAGTGTAAGACTTTGAAAATAGGCAAAATTGATTAGTGAATGTCTTATCCAGAACACTCTTCTGGGTCACCTTTCATATCAGCTATCATACAACTTTGTCAAGATGTAGAATTCAAGAATGCAAGTGATTCTTGCACATAGAAATGCAAACTGTGTTCAGCAGGAGGAAGTTGATTATTTTCCTATAGATATTGACTGACTTTGTGACTGTTTGTATTAATTTCAGCATTCTTGATGGTCTATATACTTATTTTTTGAATCCTCCTTTGAACTAGTAATTCCCACTAGTTCCTACTGGGTGCTAAGTGGCTCATGCTTGTAATCCTAGCACTTTGGGAGGCCAAGGTGGGAGGATCACTTGAGGTCAGGAGTTTGAGAACAGCTTTAGCAGGAGTGAGACGCCCTACCTCTAAAAAAACAGAAAAATTAGCTGGTGATGTGCACCTATAGGAGGTTGAGGAAGGAGGATTGCTTAAGCTCAGGATTTTGAGGTTGCTATGAGCTAGGCTGATGCCATGGCATTCAAGCCTGGGCAACAGAGTGAGAAAAGGAAAAAAAATAGTTTTTGTCATTAATATTGACATATGTTTATTATATATTTGTATAAAAGTCAAGATTTTACCTTTTATAAAATAAATATCCTTTGGCAGCCTTAATCTCCTCTTGATTCTTTCTCCCCTATCCTCTTTTTTCTTTATTAAATTAAATCATAATTGTGTACATTGGTGCAATCATGGGGCACAATGTGCTGACTTCATACACAATCTGAAATATTTTCATTTAACTATTTAACATAGCCTTCATGGCCTTTTAATCACTATATGAAGACATTTATATTCTGCATTTAGTAATTTTCACTTGTACCCTTCTAAGATGCACCGTAAGTGTGATCCCACCAATC
>CAUYON010057108.1:0-12833 GCA_963573935.1 Arctocebus calabarensis
AATACTTTAGCTTCTCACAAAGGCAATTCTCCAGGAATTCTGAATCCCACTGTGTATGTCCTCCAAACAACAGTGGAAACATTCTTAGAGCATCCAGGCACCGCAGGCAGCCCCATGGAGAAGCCAGAAAGCCAGAGCCGCCAGAGCACTCGGACGCTCCTGCCTGCAGGAGACGCCGGCCAGAGGCGGTGCCGTAGGCCGGGGCGGTGACTTTAGGGACTGACCTCTACATTTTCAATGTCAATAGAAAATGGGTTATGGAAAAGCTGTATGTCCTGTTCATGGAGATGAAGCTCTTTAAATCTAAATTGGAACTCCTTTTGCAACTTTTCCAGTGAATCCACACATGTTTTGTTTAGGAATGCAACCAATGGTTTTTCTGCTAACAGATTTTGTGGGCTGGGGATGAGTCCGCTGCTAAACAGGACAGGCAGCGGAGGCAAAAACACCCGGTGGGCAGTATAAACATCCTCAGCGGGCCGCATGTGGCCCACGGCCATAGTTTGAGGACCCCTGGTCTTTAGGAAGAGATCATGTAATGTGGTATTAAGGGCAAGCTTTTTGGAGTCACTTATACAAAGATATACAAGATATGACCTTTGCGGTAGCATCTCTTGTTTGTTCATTTGTTTGTTTGCTTGTTTGGTTTACTCTGAAATCTTAGCTTTTATTGGGGCAAGCTCTTTCTTTTTTCATTTAGTCAGGGCTGACCTTATCCCAGCCCCTGCCTAACAATGAAGGCAATGCTGGGAAAAGCAAAACTGATGATATAATTTGAACTCCTAGATTTAGACATGGCTGAGGATAGCCATAAATATTAAATTATTTAGTTTAATGAACTGATAAATTACCTTCTTTTGTTTGAGTTAATTTGTGCTGTGTTTCTGGCATATATGACTACAACAGTCTGGTCTAAGAATATACACCATTCTATTTATGTTGCAAAATGAATTCCTTTCAAACTACTCCATCCCTGTAACTGCCTACATCCCAAACAACTATGCAGGAGGGTAGATGGCTTACCTGGGAAGCCTTTTGATTTTTCCTGCCAATTGAGAGATATTCTTCCAGGGGAGGTATGAGTCCTCAGGCATCTTACCTGATGAGTTCTGTATCTTTGATCAGCACCTGAAACCCCCCAAGCAGATCAAAATACTCACTTTGACCTCTGAGACTAGAACATACTGCACACACAGAATCCTAAAATAATCTTTCTAATGTTTACTTCAGAGAATGTGAAGTGAAGTTGTGTTGAATAAGTTCAGATAGAATTGGTTGAAAGAGTTTAAAAGATCAAGAAAAGTAACCAACAACATAAACATTTAGAATTGATTTTTTTGTATAGCCTAGAATTTGGCTGTAAAAATGTGTTTATTCTGAAATTTTGACAAATTGTTTCTCCCTAGGTAAGATAAACTAGTAGAGCCTACTATGTTTAGCCCTTCCCATTAAAGTCATAGGATGAAATAAGTGAGTAAGCCATGAGCCTTCAATTCTGATGTGTTGTCAGCCACGGCACTATTGAGTTCCCACACAGATCCAACAACTGAATTTGACTAAAGGAGTGGCAGCAGTTTATTTATGGTACTTGAGGGGTAATCAAACCCATGTCCACTTCACACTACATTGATTGTTCATTCTACCCAGAATCCTGCTGTGGCAAACAGGCAGGGTAGAGACAGTTGGTGCCACTGATTCTTTTGTTGGCTTTTTTGCTCTAGCACTCAGATGTTGCCTTCTTTTCCCTTTTTAGTTGAGTGCTTGAACCATATGGAAGGACAAAGGAGAGTTTTTTTTTTTTTTTTTAAAGGAGAGTTTTAATAACCATTTCTTTGGTCCAAATATCTCCAGCTAAATCAGAAGTACCTTCTGTGAAATAGATTACTATGGTTGCCTCCACTTCATTTGAACATCTTCTTTTAAGCCCTATTCTGTCAAAAAACATTTTGTGTTCCTATAAAATTTCCTGATAGATTCTATAGAAAGGTTCTTGTTTTGCTGAAAGGTAAGTGGGAGAAATTGAGTCTAAATCAAGTTAAAAGTAGACTTCAATAAGGAACAAATCAATTTTTATGAATGTGTTACAGAGCAATGAATATGCCTTAATAATGGAGTCAAGAGATTTATTGTAAAATTAGGCCAGAAAAGAAACAAAAATAGCTACTTCTGGGATGAGTTTCAATACACATATGTTGGTTAAAAAAAATACAAAAGAGAAATCCATATGTGTATAAATGATGATGAATGGATAAACAAATTATAGTACATCCCCCAAATGGAATATTATTCAACTATAAGAAGGAAGGAAATACTGATACATGTTACAATGCAGATGAAACTCCCAAACCAGGCATGAAAGGTCACCTGTTGCATGATTCCATTCATATAGAATACCCAGAATAGATCAGTTTATAGAAACAGAAAACAGATTGATTGTTTCCGGGGGCTTCAGGGAAGGGTATGCGGAGTAACCGCCTAATGGGTATGAAGTTTACTTTTGAGAAAATGAAAATGTTTTAGAACTAGATAGCGGTGGTGGTTGCACAACACTGTGAATATATTAAAAGCCACTGAATTATTCACTTTAACACAACTAATTTTATGATATGTAAATTTCATCTTGACAACAAGTAACAGGAAAGGAAGGGTATTCCCACCTCTGTTATCAACTCTGTTGAAGAGCCGGGAAGGGACAGGCATGATTCCTGGACTCAGCGATAGTACTCTGATAAGCTCCATCCAAGCTCCATCCAGTCAGGGTAAGATGAGCCTCTGGTGTGTAATGTAATCAACCCTGGAACCCCTCTTAGGACCTCTGTTCTGAGCAAAGCTATGGGGAACATGGCCCCACCACCAGGAGTTCCCATCTATTCCTTGTCTTGAATGATTTGCAATGTGACATCCACTAATTTGTTGCTGAACTCTAGAATCATCTGCCTCAAAAAGTAACCAAAGTAGGTGGGAATGACAGTCTGAGAAAAAGACATGTGAAGCTGTCAAAAAATGGTGACTAAGAATAAATCACTGAATGCTTTCACATACTCTCATACACTAAATGTGGGAACGTAAATTGACTCAAACATTCTAGGAAGCAATTTAGCAATGTGTTCCCAAAACCTTTAAAATGATCACATCCTTTGACTCAGTTATTGCACATTGACAGATTTATTTGTAGGAAAGAGATGATTGATTAAGCCAAAAATCATCTATATTAAGGCTCGTTCTAGTGTTTTATATATAATAGCAAAAAAATGGAGACAACTGAAAGCCCACAAAAGCAGAATTATGACATCAGGCATTGCAATACTTTGTTTTAGCTGCCGAACAACAATCATTTATTACTTCTCATTGACTGTGTGGTCAGAAATTCAGACAGGAAAGGGTGGGGAGGCTTATTTATTCTCTGTGATGTCAGAGCTGGAGAACACAAAGGCCACAATCATCACGAGTTCTGTTTGCTCATATTTTGGCACATGGTGGCATAAGCAACAGGCCCAAGCTTGTAGGCCTGTCAGCTGAAACATTCACATGTGGCCTTACCATATAGCTTAGACTTCCTCATGATATGGTGATTTGATTCTAAAAGTGAAAAGAAATCACACAGCATCACCCTTACCACATTCTGTGCTTTACAAAAGTCTGTCTACAGTATGGAAGGAGGAAGCAAAGACCCACCTAGTAATGAAGGCACATCAATGTCACACCATAAGGGAGCATGTGGATGGGAGACGCGTGGGTGCTGGCAACTCTGGAATATACGATGTGACTGTATCTAAGCATATCTTTTCTTTTTATTATTTCAGGTTAATTGAGGGTACAAAGAATTAGGTTACAATATTTGCATTTGTTAGGTAAAGTCCCTTTTATAATTGTGTCCTGCTTCCAAGCGGTGTACCCTACACCCTAACATTGTACCCATTAAGTGGGAGCATACCCATTTCCCTCCCTTTTCCCCCTCCCTTATTCCTCCTGACCCCGACCTTGAATTGATTTGAGTTTTTCTCTTATGTGGATGAGTATTAGATCATTTACTGGCTTCATATCAGAATTAAGTACATTGGATTCTTGCTTCTCCATCCTTGTGATATTTTACTGAGAAGAATGTGTTCCACTCCATCCATGTTAATACAAAAGATGTAAAGTCTCCATTTTTATTAATGGCTGAATAGCATTCAATGGTATACATATACCACAGCTTGTTACTCCATTCCGGGGTTGGTAGGCATTTAAGCTGTTTCCACATTTTGGAATTGTAAATTGAGCTGTGATAAACAGTCTAGTGCAAATGTCCTTATGATAAAAATAACTTTTTTTCTTTGGGGTAGATTCCTAGTAATGAGATTGTAGGATTAAATGGAATGTCTGTTTTGAGTTCTTTGAGGATTTTCCCAACTTCCTTTTGAAAAGGTTGTATTAATTTGCAGTCCCACCAGCAGGGTAAGTGTTCCCTTCTCTCCATATCCACACCAGTATCTGCAGCTTTGAGAATTTATGATCTGGGCTCTTCTCACTGGGGTTAGGTGATGTCTCACAGTGGTGGCTGTGATTCACATTTCTCTGATGATTAGGGATGATGAGCATTTTTTCAAATGTTTGTCAGCCATTTGTCTGTCTTTATCAGAGAAAGTTCTGTCCATGTCTCTTGTCCAGTGGTAGATGAGATTGTTCGCTCATTTCGTGTTGATCAATTTGCGTTCTGTATAGATTCTAATTATCAAACCTTTGTCAGATTCATACCCTGCAAATGTCTTTTCTCATTCTGAAGGTTGTCTTTTTGCTTTATTTGTTGTATCCTTAGTTGTGCAGAAGTTTTTCAACTTAATTAAGTCCCATTTATTTGTATTTGTTATTGCTGTGATTGCCACTGAAGTCTTTGTCATAAAATCTTTCCCCAGTCCAACATCATCAAGTTTTCCCCACATTTTCTTCTAAGATTTTTTCTTTTCATGTCTTAGATTTAAATCTTTTATCCATCTTAAGTCAATTTTTGTAAGTAGTGAATGGTATAGGTCTAGTTTCAGTCTTTTACATGTGGTATCCAGTTCTCCCAGCACCATTTGTTGAATAAGGATTCTTGGGCTGGGCATGGTGGCTCACACCTATATTCCTCACACTTTGGGATGCCGAGGTAGGGGGTGGTGCATGAGCTCACAGGTTTGAGACCAGCCTGAGCCAGAGCAAGACTCCATCTCTAAAAATAGCTGGGCATTGTGGCAGGTGATGGTAGTCCCAGCTACTTGGGAGGCTGAGGCAAGAGGATCACTTATGCCCAAGATTTTGAAGTTGCTGTGAGCTGTGATGCCCTAGCACTCTACTGAGGGCAACAAAGCAAGACTCTGTCTCAAAAAGAAAAAAAATAAAATAATTAAAGAAAAGAATAGGGATTCTTTCCCAAATTGTATGCTTTTGTTTGGTTTGTCAAAGATCAGATAGCAAGCAGAGACTGGTTTCATCTCTTGGTTTTCTATTCTGTTCCATATGTCTATGTCTCTATGATTGTGCCAATACCATGCTGTTTTCATTAATGTGGACTTGTAATATAGACTGAAGTCTGGTAGGATGATGGCCCTGGATTTGTTTTTATTACTAAGAATAGCCTTGGCTATACAGAATTTTTTCTGGTTCCATACAAAACAAAGTACTATTTTTTCTAGTTCTTCAAAGTATGATTCTGGTATTTTTAAAGGGGATTGCACTGAATCTTTAGATTGCTTTGGGTAGAATAGACATTCTGACAATTTTGATTCTTCCCAGCCAAGAGCATGGTATGTTCTTCCATTTGTTAATGTCTTCTGCTGTTCCTTTTTCAGGGTTTCATAATTCTCTTTGTAAAAATCCTTCAGGGTGCTGGCCCCATATACTGAAGGTGGTGGGTTCAAACCTGGCCTCGGCCAAACTGCAAAACAGAAAAATAGCCGGGCGTGACAGGCACCTGTAGGCCCAGCTACTCGGGAGGCGGAGGCAAGAGAACTGCCTAAACCCAGGAGTTGGAGGTTGCTATAAGCTGTGTGGCGCCATGGCAAATCTACCAAGGGCAATAAAGTGAGACTCTGTCTCTCAAAAAAATAAATAAATAAATAAATAAATAAATAAATCCTTCACTTCTTTTTTAGGTATATTCCTAGGTATGTCATAGTCTTTGAAGCTACTGTAAAGGGAATTGTGTCCTTGATTCACTTCTCAACATGGCTGTTATTGACATATACAAAGGCTGCTAATTTGTGGACATTTATTTTGTACTCTGAGACATTATTGTATTTTTTGATCACTTCCAGGAGTTTTGGAGTTGAGTCTCAAGTTTTCTAAGTATAAGATCATATCATTAACAAAGAGCAAGAGTTTGACTTCCTTTACCCCCATTTGGATACCCTTTATATCCGTCTCTTGCCTGATCGCATTGGCTAGAACTTCCAGCACAATGTTGAATAATAGTGGCAATAGTGGACATCCTTGTCTGGTCCCAGTTCTAAGTGGAAAAGCTTTCAGTTTTACTCCATTCAGTATAATGTTAGCTGTGAGTTTGTCATAGATGGCTTCAATCAGCTTAAGAAATGTACCACCTATGCCTACTTTCTTAAGTATTCTTGTTAGAAAAGGATGCTGAATTTTGTCAAATGCTTTTTCAGCATCTGTTGAGAGGATCATGTGATCTTTGTTTTTGCTTCTATTGATATGGTGAATTATATTTATGGATTTGCATATGTTAAACTAGCCTTTCATGCCTTGGATGAAGCCTACTTGATCACGATGTATAATTTTTTTAATGTGTAGCTGCAATCTATTAGATAAGATTTTGCTGAGTATTTTTGCATCAAAATTCATTAGTGAAATTGGTCTGTAATTCTTTTTAGTTGGGTTCTTTCCCGGTTTTGGTATCAGGATTATGTTTGCTTCATAGAACATTTTGGGGAAGGTTTCTTCTTCCCCAAATATTCCAGTATTGGAATAGGTTCTGCAGTATAGAAACAAGCTAATCTTTGAAGGTGTGATAGAATTCTTATGAGAAGCCATCCAGTCCTGGGTTTTTCTTTTCTTTTCTTTTCTGTTATTGTTGTTGTTGGAAGCTTTTTTATTGCTTGAACAGATATTGGTCTGTTCAACAGATCTATTTCTTCCTGGTTAAGTCTAGGGAGATGGTGTGATTCCACGTATTAGTCCATTTCCTCCATATTATGAAATTTTGGGGCATAGAGGTTTTTGTAATAGTCAGAAATAATCTCTTGTATCTCTGTGGTATCAGTTGTTACTTCCCTCTTTTTGTCTCTGATTGAAATTTTTAAAGATTTTACTTTTCTGTTTTTACTTAAGTGTGACAATGGTTTATCATTTTATTTATCTTTTCAAAGAATCAACTCTTTGGTTTGTTAATGTACTTAATGATTTATTTGTTTTCAATTTCATTTATTTCTGATTTGATTTTGGTTATTTCTTTTCATCTGCTAGATTTGGGATTGGATTACTCTTCCTTTTCCATTTCTTAAAGATGATTCATTAGATTGTTGATGTTCTCTCTTTCTATTTTTCAGATGTAGGCATCTAAAATGATAAATTTCCCTCTTAGGACTGCTTTTGCAGTGTCCCACAGGTTTCAGTAGCTTTTGCTTCATTTTTGTTATGTTCAAAGAAATTAATGATTTCCCTTTTTATCTCTTCCTTGACCCAACTATCATTCAGCATAAGGTTGGTTAGTTTCCATGCCTTTGTGTGGGGATGAAAATTTTTGTTGGAGTTGAGTTCCACCTTTATTGGCTTGTGGTCTGAAAAGATAGAAGGTATAATTTCAATTCTTTTAATTTTGTTGAGGTTTGATTTGTGTCCAAGGATACGATCTATTTTGGAGAATATTTCATGGGCTGATGAAAAGAATGTATATTCCTTAGCTTTGGGATGGTGTGTTTTGTATATGTCTATTAAGCACAGTTGTTCTAGGGTTCCAGTTAAGTCCCTTGTATCTTTGTTTAGTTTCTGTTCAGATGGTCTGTCCAGCTCTGTAAAGGGAGGATTAAAGTCTCCTATTATTATGGTGCTATAGACGATCATATTGCTTAGACCAATTAATGTCTGTTTCATAAATCTGGAAGCATTTAAGTTGGGTGCATAAATATTTAGAATTGAAATGTCCTCTTGTTGTATTGTTCCTTTGTCAAATATGAAGTGTCCATCTTTGTCTTTCTTAATTTTAGTTGCTTTAAATCCACTTGTATCTGAAAATAGGGTTACAACCCCTCCTTTCTTCTGATTTCCATTTGTCTGAAATATTGTTTTCCATCCCTTCACCCTGAGTCTTCCTTTGTCCTGCAAGGCTAGGTGTGTTTTCTGTAGACAGCATTCAGCATATGGATGACTTGTGCTTTTTCATTCAATCAGCCAGCTTGTGCATCTTCAGTGGGAATTCAATCCATTAACATTGATTGAGAGAATTGGTAAGTGTGATGGAGTTCTATTCATCTTATTTTGTGAAAGTTCATTGCTTAGTTTTATCCCCTGCATCACGATGGAAGCTACGTTTTGTCTTTTGGTTTCTAGGTGTTTAGTTTGCTGGTGGTCCATTGTGATGGTCAGTGTGGAGAATAGGTCGAAGTATTTTCTGTAGAGCTAGTCTTGTGTCAAATTTCCTAAATGTTTGCAGTTCAGTAAAAAAATTGGTTTCTCCATCAATTTTAAAGCTTAATTTAGCAGGATATGGAATTCTAGGCTGTAAATTGTTTTATTTAAGAAAGTTAAAAGTAGATAACCATTCTCTTCTGGCTTGAAGACTTTCACTTAAGAAGCTCATTGTCACCCTGCTCGATCTGTACCTGTAGGTCAATTGGCACTTCTTTCTGGTTGCTTGCAGAATTTTCTCTTTCATCTTGACTTTGGATGGGTTTGTGACAATGTGTCTTGGAGAAGTTCTGTTTGAGTTGAGATAACCTTGGGTTTGCTATCTCTCTGAAAGGAGTGTGTTGGAATCTTTGTTGATACTTGGGAAATTTTTATTTATAATATCCTCTATTTATAATAGCCTGATTTCTCTGGGGCATTCTTCTTCCTCTCCTGGGATACCTATAATTCATACTTTTGAATACTTCATTAAATCTCATAATTCTCTCGGTGAATGTTCTTTCCCTTTCTTCTTTTGTGCCTCTTTAACTACTTGTGTTAGCTCAAGAGCTTTATCCTCTAACTCTGAGATTCCTTTTTCTGCATGACCTAATCTGTTATTGATACCTTCTACTGAATGTTTATTTATTTTACTTTTTGAGGCAGAGTGTCACTTTGTCACCCTCAGTAGAGTGATGTGGCATCTTAGCTCACAGCAACCTCAAACTCTTGGGCTCAAGTAATCCCTTTGTCTCAGCCTCCTAAGTAGCTGGGAGTAAAGATGCCTGCCACAATGCTAGGCTATTTTTTAGAGGAGGAGTCTCATTCTTGATCACACTGATCTCAAACTCCTGAGCTCAGGCAATTCACCTGCCTTGACCTCCCAAATTACTAGAATTACAAGCATGTGCCTGGCCTTACTGCATCTGATTGACAGCTTCAATTTCTTAAGCTCTGCTATATCTTTCATATCTTTCGTCCTTTATTTGGTTCTGTTTTTGGATTTAGTTTTAGTTGTTTTCCACTCTCAGAAAATTTCTTCATTGCTTTTATCATCCATGTTTTAAATTCCCTTTCTGTCATTTCTAACATTTCTTTATAGGTGGAATCCTCTTTACTAGCTATCTTATCATCCCTAGGAGGGGGTTTCTCTCTTTGGTTTTTCATGTTGCCAGGATTTTTCTGTTGGTTCTTCCTCATGAGTTTTCTCTTTTTGTCTGTTTCCTTACCCTATTTTTTCCTTTTACTTCCTCCTTCTCTTTAAGTTACCTTGTCTCTGTCCTTAGGTGTTGAAGTGTCCTTTTGGTGTAGGACCAAAAGGAAGAGAAGAGTGAAGAACAAGAAAGGGGAAGAGATAGAAAAAGAGAAAAGAATTAGGAAGGAGGGTAAAAGCAAAGGAAGACAAAAGGAAGAACAGAAAGAGAGAGACAGGAGTAATAGTGGTTTTCAGCATTTTGACCTGTACCCACAATTCCCAGCCTTGGGGGGGCTGGGTTGGGTGGGACCTTCTAGGGCAGGAGCTCCTTACAAGCCTGAGCATAAACAAGACCCTACCTCCACCAAATAGAGAATAAACAAAAGTAAAAATAAAAACAACAAACAACAGTTTGTCATTTGGGACCTTAGCATGCCTTCAAAGGCCAAACCTAAAAGGATTCTCTATACCAGGGAATCAAGTTCTCCTTGATTCAGTCCAATGCCATGGCATGCCAACCCAGGGCTCTATCCTATAAGTGAAATACAAATTGACAAAGAATAAAACAGATCAGAAAAAAGAAATAATAATAATAAAAATATATAAAGAGAGTTAAAAATAAAATTATATAAGATGTAAAAACAGGGTATATCTTAGTAGTTATTTGAGAAATTTGTGTGGGAAACATAAGAAAAGTAGAAAAATATTTACAAAAAGAGAGAGAAAAAGAAATAAAGACTAGGGTGGCACCTGTGGTTCAAGGAGTAGGGCACTGGTCCCATATGCCCAGGGTGATGGGTTCAAGCCCAGCCCTGGTCAAAACTGCAAAAAAAGGGGGGGGGTAGTAAGAAAACTATAGCTAAAATGGAGCCCTTGTTGTTGAAGGAAGTAAAAATAGAAAAAATAGAATATCTAAATAAACACAAAACTTAAGGGATAAAATTGCAGGGAAAACAGATAACATTAGCAGAAAAACTAGCAAAATTAGAACCCTTGCTTGAAAAAGGAAACAATGAATAATTATAATTTCAAAAAAACAAAAGAAAGAAAAGATAAAGAAAGAACAAGAAAAATTTAGGGGAAAAATGTTGAAAAAATTTTACAAAAAGGGGAAAAACAATATATATATATTCCCATATATTGCCTAGACAACAGATGATGTTCTGGTATATTAAATGTTAATCATGACATTAATACAGCTGCATAAGATATGGACTGGAAGCCTCTATCTTGCCAAGGAGACCTGGTTCAATATTCCTGATTTCTTTGCCCTTAATCCTTGAAGGATTGGTGCCTGAAGCTCTCATTAACCTACTTAATATACATACCTCAACCTTTCCAAACCATGCCCCTTGGCCACACAGTGGCTTTCCCAGGAAACCATATGTCACTCAAGTCTCCCCATGGGTGGCTGCCCAGCTTAACAGGTGCATGAGAACCAGTCTCATATTAGAACCCTGTGGGCTGATCCTGCAAGGCCACTCTTCCATGATGGTTGTTCCGGCCAGGAGCTGAACAATGAGAGTTCTGCTCTGGCTGGTGGCTCAGTCCTGGTCTTGGGCACTGTTCAAGATACTTGCTTGCTCACCCAAGCTCTCCCAAATTGGTACTACCAAGTGCCCAGGTTAAAAAAAAAAAAAGGCTTGCCAGGCAGACCCTCTCTGTCTAAAAACCACTGAACCAGCCAGCCTCTGCCTGCATACTAGTACTTGCTTTTTGTGTTAATTCTCCCCTGTTCCTGACCTCTTCTTAGGTTCCTGGAGTCTCCTACTGCCTCCCTGTGACCCCAGTGTGATGTGTCTGGGCAGGGCCCACCATCAAAAGGTGGCTGGAGTCCTTTCTCCCCAATATTACCATGCTTAGTTGCAAAGGAGCCATCTCTAGTCTGCCATCTTGCTCCACTCCTCCTATTTCTTAACTAAGCACATCTTAAAAGAATATCTAATACTGTGGGAAATGTCCATGAAATATTATGAAATTAAAAAAAATCAGATTGCAGGGGAATATGTACAGTATAATTCCAGTTTTTTAAAAAAGGTATGGAGGTAAATATTAACAATAATTCTCTCTAGGTTGTGGGATAACAGGAAATTTATTTTTTCCTTATTCTTTCATTTTCCAACATTTCCACAATAAACATTTATCAATTTTAGATTTATTTATTTATTTAGAGGGCGGTGCCTGAGGCTCAAAGGAGTAAGGCAGCAGCCCCATATGCCAGAGGTGGTGGGTTCAAAGCCAGCCCCGGCCAAAAACCACAAAAGAAAAAAAAATTATTTAGAGACAGAGTCTCACTCAGTCTCTCTGGGGTTGAGTACCATGGCATCATGGCTCACAAGAACCTTAAGTTTCTGAGGTCAAACCATCATCTTCTCTCAGTCTCCCAAGTAACTAGGACTACAAGCACCTGCCACAACTCACTATTTTTTTTATTTTGTTATTTGTAGAGGCAGAGTCTTACTTTGTTCGGGCTGGTCTCAAACTCCTGAGCTCAGTCAATTCACCTGCCTCAGCCTCCAAATGTGCTAGGATTATAGGCATGAACAACCATGCGCAGCCCTGGGTAATATTTAGATAATAGAAAGGAAATAAAAAAACACCTAATCAGTATTATCTTTTTTAAAAGCAGCTACACCGCCTTGGGGATAATTTGGAGCATCTTTACCTTAGGGTATTACACATCTTCTGTTAGAGAACACTGGCTTTCCTCACTTGAAAGCTATCACCATAACTAGAATTTTTTAAAATTTATTGTTGGGGATTCATTGAGGGTACAAGAAACCATGTTACACTGATTGCATTTGTTGGGTAAAGTCCCTCTTACAATCATGGTTTGTCCCCAAAAGGTGTGGCACACACCAAGCCCATAACTAGAATTTTTTTTTTATAATTTTATTAAATCATAATTGTGTAAATTAGTGCAATCATGGGGTACAATGTGCTGACTTCATATACAATATGAAATATTTTGGTTGAACTGTTAAACATAGCCTTCATGGCATTTTCTTAATCACTATATGAAGACATTGATATTCTACATTTAATAAGTTTCACC
>CAUYON010057116.1:0-16264 GCA_963573935.1 Arctocebus calabarensis
AAGTCTCAAAGCTGCAGAAGCTGGCATGGATGTGGAGAGAAGGGAACACTTTTACACTACTGGTGGAATTGCAAACTAATACAACCCTTTTGGAAGGAAGTATGGAGAATCCTCAAAGAACTCAAGCTAGACCTCCCATTTGATCCTGCAATCCTATCACTGCACATCTACCCAGAAGGAAAAAAAAAATCATTTTATCATAAGGACATTTGCACTAGACTATTTATTGCAACTCAATTTACAATGCCAAATTGTGGAAACAACCCAAATGCCCACCAATCCAGGAATGGATTAACAAGCTGTGGTATATGTATACCATGGAATACTATACAGCCACTGAAAAGGATGGTAACTATTCACATTTTGTATTAATTTGGATGGGGTTGAATTACATTCTTCTTAGTAAAGTATCACAAGAATGGAGAAGCAAAAATCCAATGTACTCAGTTCTGATATGAGGACAACTGATGCTAGTACATGGTAGGGGGAGGAGGAATGGGGGAGGCGAAGGAGGGAAGGAAGGAATATGGGGGGCCATGACACCTCTTGGGGGCAGGACACTATCAATAAAAGGATTTTACCTAGCAAAGGCAAGCAGTGTAACCTGGAGTATTGTACGCTCAATAATCCCCCAACAATAAAAGAAAAAAGAAAAGAAAAGAAAAACATCTATAAATTTAAAAAAATTCACCAGTGAAGCACATCTGGATACTTTCTCACTTTGGGGCTATTATAAATATAGCTCATATGGACATTGATATACAAGTTTTTGTGTTGCAATAAGTTTTTATCTCTTTGGACTAAATGCCCTGGAGTACAATTGTTGGGTTTTGTGGTAAGAAAGACTGAGCTATGATTAGAGGCTTGGCTTTCAACCCCTCTACCATCCTCCAGGGAGGAGAAAGGAGTTGAAAACTGAGTTAATAATTAATCATGCCTACATAATGAAATCTCCAAATAACCCCTAAATTATGGGGTTGATGAACACATCCATGTGATAGAAGGAAGGCACACCCTGACTCCACAGAGACAGAAAGTCTCATACTCAGGAACCTTACAGAAAACATGCTGTGTATCTCTTCATCTGGGTGTTCATTTGTATCCTTTGTCATAACATTTATAAGAAACCAGTAACATAAATCATTGTTTCCTTGAGTTCTGTGAGCTAGTCTAGAAAATGATTGAACCCAAGGAAGAGATTGTGAGAACCTCTCATTTATAGCTGATTGGTCAGAAGCTTAAAACAAAAACAAGGAAAACAAGGATATCCACTCTCCCTACTGATATTCAGCAATATACTGGAAATTCTGTACAGAATGATTAGTCAAAAAAAGAAATAAAACACATCCAGATTTGAAAGGAAGAAATAAAACTACCTCTTTTCATAAATGACATGATCCTATATATAGAAAATCCCAAATAATCCACATAGAAACTATTAGAGGTAATAAATGAATTCAGCAAAGTTTCAGGATACAAGATCAACATGGAAAAATTAGTTGTGTTTCTCTATACCAACAATGAACAATCTAAAAAGGGTTTGAGAAAATAATTCAATTTATAATAGCATCCAAAAGAAGAAAATACCTAGGAATAAATTTGACCAAGTAGATAAAAGATTTGTACACTGGGTGGCTCCTGTGGCTCAGCGAGTAGGGCGCCGGCCCCATATACCGAAGGTGGCGGGTTCAAGCCCGGCCTCGGCCGAACTGTAAAACAAAAAAATAGCCGGGCGCTGTGGCGGGCACCTGTAGTCCCAGCTACTAGGGAGGCTGAGGCAAGAGAATCGCTTAAGCCCAAGAGCTGGAGATTGCTGTGAGCAGTGTGACGCCACGGCACTCTACCAAGGGTGATAAAGTGAGACTCTGTCTCTACAAAAAAAAAAAAAAAAAAAAAAAGATTTGTACACTGAAAACTAAAAACTACTGCTGAAAATAATTAAAGAAGATACACACAAAAAGAAAGAGATCTTGTGTTTGTAGTTTGGGGGCCTTAATATTGTTAGTATTACAGTACTCCTCAAAGTTATGACTTCAATGTAATCCCTATAATAAATACCAAGTCTTTTTGCAGGAATAGAAAAGCATATCTTCAAATTCACATAGAATTGCAAGGGACCATTATTAACCAAAACAATCTTTAAAAAAAAGAATACACTGGCTCGGCACCTATGGCTCAAGCAGCTAAGGCGCCAGCCACATACACCTGAGCTGGCGGGTTCAAATCCAGCCCGGGCCTGCCAAACAACAATGACGGCTGCAATCAAAAAATAGCCAGGCATTGGATTCGGTGCCTGTAGTTCCAGCTACTTGGGAGGTGTATGCAGGAGAATCGCTTGAGCCCAGGAGTTTGAGATTGCTGTGATCTGTGATGCCAGGGCACTCTACCCAGGGTGACAGCTTGAGGCTCTGTCTCAAAAAAAAAAAAAAAAAAAGAATACACTTGAAGGAGTCACACTTCCCAATTTCAAAACTTAATAAAAACGTTTAGTAATCAAAAAGGTGTAGTAATGACATAAGAACAGACACATAGACCACTAGAATAGAATTGAAACTTCAGAAATAAACCCATACATCTATAACCAGCAGATTTTCCATAAACATGTCATGATTGTTTAATGGGGGAAAGAACTATCTCTTCAACAAAAGGTACTAGTACAACTGTATATCCACATGAAATAGAATCAAGTTGGATCTTTACTTTGCACCATACACAAAAATTCATGAAAAAATTGATCCATTACCTAAAGATAATAGCTAAAAGCATAAAATTGTTAGAAGAAAACACACGGGCAAATTGTCATGGCCTTGGATTTGGCAATGTGTTCTTAGATATGACATGAAAAGAAAATTATACAAATCAGACATGATTCAAATTACAAACTCTAAGAAAATCCAACAAATGGAGAAAAATACTTATGAATCACATGTAGAAGGGTTTAATATCCAGAGTGTATAAAAACAAACTAAAAAACAAAAAGACAACCCAGTCTAAGAAGGACCTGACATTTCTCTAAAGAAGAGAAAAGGTTAACAAGTGCATGCATGAAAATAACCTCAAGACCATACATTAGTCACGGGGGAATGCAAATCAAAACTATACTGAAATTCCACTGCACAGTGGCTTAGATGGCTATAGTAATAATAATATAAAATAGGAAAATAAGTGTTGGCAAGGATGTAGAGAAATCGTAACTCATATATATTGTTGCTAGGAATGTAAAATGGTTCAGCCACTATAGGAAACAGTCTGGAATTTCCTCATGAATTAAATACAGAATTACTATATGACCCCACTCTTTCACTCCTCGCTATAAATCCAAAAGAATACTCAAACAAATATGTGTACATGCACATTTATAGAAACACTATTTGCAATAGTCAAACAATGGAAACAATCAAAATGTCCACCAATAGACAAACGGATAAGAAAATTGTGGTATATCAAAATTATAGAATATTGTTCAGCTCAAAAAGGAATGAAGTATTGACAGATGCTACAATATGGAGGAACTCAAAAACATTAGGCTAAATGAAAAAAGCCAGACCCAAAATGTTTTGTAATTCCATTTGTATGTAATATTCAGGTAAATTAGGTAAATCCATAGGGAAAAAAGCAGACATGTATTTTCCAGGTACTGTGGAGAGGAGAAAATAGGGTGTAAATGCCTAACGAGTCCATATTCCATAATTTTTTTTCTGGGTGATTAAATGTTTTAGAATTAAATAGAGCTGGTGGTTGCACAACACTGTAAATGTACTAAATACTATTAAATTGTTCACTTTAAAATGATTAATTCTGTTTTATGTGAATATTACCTTATTTAAAAAGTTGCCTCAGTCAGGCACAGTGGCTCACACCTGTAATTCCAGCACTCTGGGAGGCTGAGGTGGGTGGATTGCTTGAGCTCACAAATTTGAGACCAGACTGAGTAGGAGAGAGACCTTATCTGTAAAAAGTAGCCAAGCATTGTCCCAACTACTCGGGAGGCTGGGGCAAGAGGATTGCTTAAGCCCAGGAGTTTGAGGTTGCTGCGAATTATGATGCCACAGTACTCTACCCAGGGTGATAGAGTGAAACTCTGTCTCAAAAAAAAAAATAAAATAAAATAAAAAGTTGCCTTATATTTCATCCCCCCGAAAGAAAAGTAAGAACAAACATATAGTATTGATTATGACCAGCAATATTCCTAAACTCAAAAATGAGGCTAAGATAGTTCCTGAGACCACAGAGAACCAAGCATGGTTTCTACAATAGAAAAAGTGAAATGGAAGTGGATGACAAGCTTCCCCCTCATCTTGGGTTCTCTGGTAGGAGAGATGTCCCTGCCTCAACCTACAGGAAGCATTATAATTTTCTGAAAGGAGAAATATCCCTGAGGACGGAGAGAAACAAAGGGAGAAGATGAGGGCAGCACCTGTGGCTCAAGGAGTAGGGCGCGGTCCCATATGCCGGAGGTTGTGGGTTCAAATCCAGCTTCGGTCAAAATCTGATTTAAAAAAAAAAAGGGAGAAGATGAGACTACTATCCCCAGCCCTAGAAACTGCTCAGCCAAAAGAGATGCCAAATTAGAGTGGTTATTTAGCAGTACCACATGCTGTAGGAGGTACATATCACAGACTCACTAGGCACAAACCTTTAGGCAACCTTTCAACACTGCCAAAATATCCCCCTTTGAAACCTCCCTAATTTGGGCAATGCTCCAATCATTTACCAGAGCCGAGACCAACCTAGGATCAAGGCTCCTTCTAGTGCCAAAAAGGAGACACCAATGTAGCAGGAAAAAAAGAAAGGTATTCAACAAATAAACTATAAAGATTTTCTAAGCAAACATATCCAATAAAAACCAAAACAAGCCAGACAGAGAAGACAGAAATAAATAACTTATCCTCCATTGCAACGTTATAAATATATATCCATAAGAAACAACAGCAAATGGAGCCATGACTTCTTTTTTTTTTTTTTTTTTGAGACAGAGCCTCAAGCTATCACCCTGGGTAGAGTGCTCTGGCATCGCAGCTCACAGCAACCTCCAATTCCTGGGCTCAAGTGAGTCTCCTGCCTCTGCCTCCCAAGTAGCTGGGACTACAGGCACCGGCCACAATGCCTGGCCAGTTTTTTGGTTGCAGCCATCATTGTTGTTTGGTGGGCCCGGGCTGGATTCGAACCTGCCAGCTCAGATGTACGTGGCTGGTGCCTTAGCCCGTTGAGCCACAGGCGCCGAGCCAGAGCCATGACTTCTCTAAATTAATAACTAACCCTAATGAGACAATAATACAGAATTCTGACCAAGAATTCAAAATAACAGGTTTAAGTAATCTCAGCGATCTCCAAGATAACATAGAAAATAATTCAGAAATTTAGGAGAGAAATTTAACAAAGATGTTGACATTTTAAAAATCAAAAAAATCTTGGAACTAATAAATACATTTGATGAACTAAAAACTCATTAGAATCTCTAAAAGAATAGTAATAACAATGACAAAAAACTTTCTAAAAACTTTAGAAAGATATAACTATCCACATATACTAATCAAATTCTCAAAGTCAAGGAAAAAGATAGTATTTTAAAAACAGCAAGAGAATAAAAGAAAATAGCATATAAAGGGGCTCCAAATCATCTGGTCATTTGGCAAGAGAATTCTCAACAGAAACCATACACATCAAAAGGGAGTGGGATGACATTTTCAAAGTGATGAAAGAAAAAAAAACCCTGTCATCCAAGAACACTGTGTCCAGCAAAGCTGTCCTTCAAACATGAGAGAGAAAATCTTTCCCAGAAAACCAAAAACAGAATTCACTACAGCCAAACCCATCTTATAAGAAATGCTAAAGAGAGTTCTTCAATCTGAAAGAAAACAAACACAAACAGCAAAAAGAAAATACTTGATGTTATAAAACTCACTGGTAAAATTAAGTATGTGGACAAAGCCAGGATACTCTAATAGTGTAATTGTGATGTGCACTTACTCATAACTATTATAAAGTCTAAAAGATAAATCTACCAAAACCAATAACAGCTACAGTAATCTGTTAAAAGATGGGCAATATAAAACAATGTAATTTTTTTTTTTTTTTTTGAGACAGAGTATCACTATGTTGCCCTCGGTAGAGTGCTCTAGCATCACAGCTCACAGCAACCTCAAACTCATGGGCTTAAGTGATTCAGGCAACCACCACAATGCCTGGTTATTTTTTGTTGCAGTTGTCATTTTTGTCTAGCAGGCCCAGGTTGGGTTCAAACCCGCCAGTCTTGGTGTATGTGGCTGGCGCTGTAAACACTGTGCTATGTGTGCCAAGCCAGAAAACTATATAAATTGAGAAACAAATACTCAAAATGTAGAGAAATGGAAGTAAGGAGTAGAGTTTTTTGAAGGTTTGTCCTTGGCCAGCCACAGTGGCTCATGTCTATAGTCTTAGTACTCTGGGAGGTTGAGGCAGGTGCATCACTTAAGCTCAAGAGTTTGAGACCAGGCTCAGCACCTGTGGCTCAACGGGCTAACGCACCAGCCACATACACCTGAGCTGGCAGGTTTGAATCCAGCCCAGACCCACCAAACAACAATGACGCTGCAACCAAAAAATGGCCGGGCGTTATGGCGGGCGCCTGTAGTCCCAGCCACTTGGGAGGTGGAGGAAAGAGACCCCCTTGAGCCCAGGAACTGGAGGTGAGCTGTGATGCCACAGCACTCTATCCAGGGTGACAGCTTGAGGCTCTGTCTCAAAAAAAAGAGAATGGCTTGAGCCAAGAGTTTGAAGTTGCTGTGAGCTGTGATGCCATAGCACTCTGCCGAGGGTGACAAAGTGAGACTCTTTCTCAAAATATATATATATATGGTGATAGTAAGTTCTTACTTATCAATAATAACCCTGAATATAAATGAACTCTATACTCTGATTAAAAGACCTAGAGTGGCTGAATGGATAAGGAAATAAGACCCAACTGTGTGCTGTCGATAAGAAACTTACTTTACCTATAAAGAAACATAAACTGAACATTGAAAAGATTTTCCATGTAAGTAGAAACTGAAAAAAGTAGAAGTAGCTATTTTTATATCAGATAAATTAGACTAAAAGTCAAAGACTGTAAAAAGAGACAAAGAAGCTCATTATATAATGATAAATGGTTCAATTCAGCAAGGGGATATAACAATTATAAATATCTATTAACCCAACACTAGAGTACCCAAGTATAAAAATAAAATATAAATAGATCGAAAGGAATAACTAGGCTGCAATTCATTAACAATAGAGGACTTCAACATCCCACTCTCAGAATGGACAGATCATTCAGACAGAAAATCAACAAAGCAATCTTGGAGTTAAACTACACACTAGACCAAATAGGTTTGACTGACATTTACAGAACATTTCACTCAAATGCTACAGAATATACCTACTTTTCATCAGCACATGGAACATACTCCAGAACAGGCCATATCATAGGTCATAAGTCTCAATAAATTCAAAAAAGTAGAAATTATATCAAGTATCTTTTTGACCACAGTGAAATAAAATTAGAAAGCAATAACAAGAGGAACCTTAAACAATACACAAACACGTGGAAATAAATAACATTCTTCTGAATGACTAATGGGTCAATGAAGAAATTAAGAAGGAAATTTAGGCTAGACACAGTAGCTCATGCCTGTAATCCCAGCAATGTGGGAGACTGAGGCAGGAGGATCACGTGAGGCTGGGTGTTTGAGACCATCCCAGGCAACATAGTGAAACCTCATCCCTACAAAAAACAGAAAAATTAGCAATACATGATGGCACATGCTTAGTCTTAGCTACTAAAGAGGCTGAGGCAGGAGGATTGCTTCAGGCCAAGAGTGCAAGGCTACGATCATCCCAAGAGTTCAAGAGCTATGATCACACCACTGCATTCCTATCTTTGAGACAGACTGAGACTCTGTCTCTAAAGAAAAAAAAAGACATTAAAATTTAGTAAGATCTCCTATAAATAACCTAGTTATGTACCTCAAGGATAAAGAAAAGCAAGAACCAAATCCAAAATTAGTAGAAGGAAGGAAATAATAAAGATCAAAGAAAAAATAAATGAAATTAAGACAGAAAACAATCCAGAAGATCAACAAAATAAAAAGCAGGTTTAAAAAAAAAAAAGATAAACAAAATTGACAAATCTTTAGCTAGGCAGAGAAAAAAAGAGAGATGACCCAAATAAATAAAATCAGAATGAGAAAGGAGGTATAACTGAAACCACAGAAACATAAAGCATCATTAGAGACTATTATGAATAACCACAAACCAACAAATTGGAAAACCTAGAGGAAATGATAAATTCCTGGACTCATACAACCTAGCCAGCTTGGACAATGAACAGAAAACCTCAACAAACCAATTAGTGATTAATGAAACTAAAGCCATAATAAAAATCTCCCATCAAAGAAAAGCCCAGGACCTAATTAATTCAGGCTTTACTGCTGAATTCTAC
Source organism: Arctocebus calabarensis (assembly GCA_963573935.1). Taxonomy (NCBI): domain Eukaryota; kingdom Metazoa; phylum Chordata; class Mammalia; order Primates; family Lorisidae; genus Arctocebus; species Arctocebus calabarensis. The sequence goes on from CAUYON010057116.1 coordinate 8,459, forward strand.
CAAATATTTAAAGAAGAACTAATACCAATTCTACTCAAATGCTTCAAAAAAATTAAAGAGGAGGGAATACTTCCCAATGCATTCTATGAGGTCAAAATCAGATAACAACAACAGAGAAACCTATAAATGGGATTCATCCCATGGGCACAAGGATGGTTCAACACATGAAAATCAATAGATGTGACACATCATATTAACAGAAGGAAGAAAAAAAGACACAATCATTTCAGCAGATGCTGGAAAACCATTTGATAAAATTCAACATATCTTTACGTTAGAAACCTTCAATAGGCTCGGCGCCTGTGGCTCAACGGGCTAAGGCACCAGCTATGTACACCTGAGCTGGCGGGTTCGAATCCAGCCTGGGCCTGCCAAACAACAATGACGGCTACAACCAAAAAATGGCCGGCCTTCTGGCGGGCGCCTGTAATCCCAGCTACTTGGGAGGCAGAGGCAAGAGACTCGCTTGAGCCCAGGAACTGGAGGTTGCTGTGAGCTGTGATGTCACAGCACTCTATCCAGGGTAACAGCTTGAGGCTCTGTCTCAAAAAAAAAAAAAAAAAAAGAAAGAAAGAAACCTTCAATAAAGGATATAGAAGGAACGTATCTCAAAATAATCAAGGCCACATATGACAAACCCCCAACTAACATTGTACTGAACAGGGAAAATTTGAGGATCTACCTCAAATTATGTTGAATAAAATCAACATAGCAATTAGGCAAGAGAAAACAATAAAGGGCATCCAAATCGGAAAGGAAGAAATCAAATTAGCCTTGTTTACAAATGATATGATTTTTTTTTTTTTGTACCTGGGACTACAGGCACCTGCCACAACACCTGGCTATTGTTGTTGCATTTGCCTTTGCTGTTTTAGCTGGCCAGGGCCAGGTTCAAACCCATCACCTTAGGTATATGGGGCTGGTGCCCTACCCACTGAGCCACAGGCACCACCCCCTAAGAACCATTTTAACCAAAAAAGTTAAAGAGCTATACAAAGTAAACTACAAAACACCAATGAAAGAAATTGAAAAAGACACAAAAATATGGAAAGAATTTCATGGTAATGGATTGGAAAAATTAACATTGTTAAAATAAGAACACTACTCAAAGCAATTTACAGATTGAATGCAATTCCTGTCAAAATACCAATGACATTCTTCACACAAATAAAAAAAAAAATCCTAAAAATTATATGGAACCACAAAAGACCCCAAATAACCAAAGAAATTTTGAGCAAAAAGAACAAAGCTGGAAGCATCATATTACCTGACTTCAAAACATAATACAAAGCTATAATAACCAAACCAACATAGTATTGGCATAAAAACCCATAGACCAATAGACCCATAGACCAATAGAATGCAAAGAAAATCCAAATGTAAATCCACACATTTATAACCAACTCATTTTTTACAAAGTTGCCAAGAAAATGCAATAGAAGAAAAGATAGTTCCTTCAATAAATGGTACTAGGAAAGCTGTGTAACCACATGTAGAAGAATGAAACTAGACTTCTATCTCTCACCACATACAAAAATCAAATGGATTAAGGAGACAGCACCTGTGGTTCGGTGGGTAGGGTGACAGCCCCATATACCGAGGGTGGCGGGTTCAAACTCGGCCCCAGCCAAACTGCAAAACAAAAAAATAGCCAGGCGTTGCAGCGCTGGGTGCCTGTAGTCCCAGCTATTCAGGAGGCTGAGGCAAGAGAATCTCCTAAGCCCAGGAGTTGGAGGTTGCTGTGACCTGTGTGATACCATGGCACTCTACTGAGGGCGATAAAGTGAGACTCTGTCTCTACAAAACAACAACAATAACAACAAAACCAAAATGGATTAAGGACTTAAACTTAAGACCTACTACGAAACTACCAAAGAAAACATTGGGGAAATGCTCCAGGACATTGGTCTGAGCAAGATTTTTTTGCACGAGATCTCAAAAGCACAGGCAACAAAAAATATACAAGTGGGATTATATCAAGGTAAAAATATTCTGTACAGCAAAGGAAACAATCAACAACACGAAGACACAACCCACAGGATGGGAGAAAATATTTAAGAACTATCCATCTGTCAAGGGATTACATAATTAGATTATGTAAGAAGCATAATCTGACAACCAAATAGCAACCCAACCACAAGTAATCCAATTTTGAAATGGACCAAAGATCTCAACAGACATTTCTCAAAAGAACACATACATCCACTCAGATTCTAGTTGTATATTTAAAAAAAGACATACGAATGGCTCAACGTCATTAATCATCAGATAAATGCAAATAAAAACCACAATAAGATATCATTTCACCCCAGTTAAAATGGCATTTGTAAAAAAGAAAGGATATAACAGATGCCAGCAAGGATGTGAAAGAGAGAAACTCTCACACACTATTGGTGAGAACATTTATTAGTATAGCCACCATGGAAAATGATATGGAGCTTTCTCCAAAAGGCTAAAAATAGAACTACCTTATGATCCAACGAGTTCGGTACTGGGTGTATATCCAAAAGAAAGGAAGTCAATATTTTGAAGAAATATCTATGCTGCCATGTTTACTGCAGCACCATTCATAATAGTCAAAATATGGAATCAACTTAAGTGTCCATCTGTGGACAAATGGATAAAGAAAATGTGGTGCATATACAGGGCGGCCATTTCATAGTGTGAAATTTAAAATACTTGCACATGAACTTTATGGCCACTCTGTATATACACACACTATGGAATATTACTCAGCCATAAAAGGAATAAAAAATGTGTCATTTGCAGCAGCTAGAGGGTTAAGTGAAATAAACCAAGCACAGGAAGGTAAATTTTGCATGTTGTCGCTCATATGTGGAAGCTAAAAAAGTGAATCTTATGAAGATGTTACCAGAGGCCAGGAAGGGTAGAGGGGAGAGGGGAATGAAGATGGGTTGATTAATGAGTACAAACATATAGTTAGATGGAAGAAATAAGACCTTGTGTTTGATAGATCAGTAGAGTTATTATAGCTAACAATAACTTATTGTACATTTCAAAATAACCAGAAGAGAATAATCCAGATGTTCCTAGTATAAAGAAAAGATAAATATTTAAGGTGACAAATATACCAGTTATCCTTATTTGATCTTTACACATTATATGAATTTATCAAATTACCACATGCACCTGGATAATATGTACATTTGATGTGTATCAGTAAGATAAAGATTATGTTTGTAAAAAAGGCAAAAAAAAGTGCCTATAAAAAATCAATTAGCCATATTTATATGGGGCTATTTCTGTACTCTCCACTATGTTCCATTGATCTGTGTCTCCCTTCACCAGTAAGTATCACACTGTCTTTGATTAATGTAGTTTTAGAGAGCCTAATAATCAAGTGATGTGATTCCATCAAATTTATTTTTATTTTTCAAAACTGTTAGGCTATTCTAGTTGCTGTACCTTTCCACCTTGCTAAATCTGGGAGACTAGCCATACGTTATTTTTAATTTATGAACATAGTATGTGTTCATTTCTTCACAACTTCTTTGACTTATTTCACCATTATTATGTAGTTTTCAGCACACATATATCCTGGATATGCCTTGTTATATTATACCTGAAAGTTTCATTTTTGAAGCTATTATAAATGGTATTATTTCTAGTGTATGGAAATACAATTAAATTTATTTCTTGACCTTGTACCCTTTGATTTTACTAACATTACTTATTACTGAAACTTTTGTAGATTTTTAGGATTTTCTACATTGACAATCATGTCATTTGTGAGTAGAGAATGTTTTGTTTTTTCTTTCCAGTTTGGATGATTTGATTTCTTCTTCTTGCATTATTTCATCAGCTAAGAGTTCTAGTTCTAGTTGCACAGATGTTATTACCAGTAGGTATCCTTGCTTTGTTCCTGATCTCAGAGGGAAGACATTCAATCTTTGATCACTAAGTATGATATTAGCTCAAGATTATTTATAGATGCTTTTTTACAAGTCGAAAAAGTTCCATTCTATTTCTAGTTTGCTGAGAGGTTTGCTTGGGTTTGGTTTTGGGGGGCCTTATTGTTTGCTTGTTTGGGGAGCTTTATGGGTTTTTTGTTTTGTTTCATTTGTTTGTTTTTTGGAGACAGAGTCTTGGCCTGTTGATCAAGCTGGAGTGCAGTGACATGATCATAGTTCACTCCAGCCTTGAACTCCTGGGCTCAACAGATCCTCTTACTTTAGCCTTTTGAGGTGCTAGGACTATAGATGTACACCACCACACCCAAATAATGCTGAGAGATTTTATTATAAATAAATATTGTGTTTTAATCTCAATTATCCCTCACTTCTGAGTTTCAAGCTGTGTTGAGTTAAGCATGTTAGACATCAGAGGAAAATAAATAGTAAACTCACAATCAATTCAGTGGTATTTGGAATTCTGGTATTCTCCTATAAATCACCTGCTGCTCTTAACTTTCCAGAGTTACCACATAACTTGATTTATGCATTCTATCTAGGTTTTATAGTTGTTTTCAGTGTAAGAGAAAAGGTGAAGCATTCTCAGTCCATCTTGCCCTGAACTGGAACCCAAATATTACTTGCTTAGTTTCTGTCTTTTCAGTATACATACATTTTCTTTCTTTCTTTCTTTCTTTTTTTTTTTTTTTTTTTTGTGGTTTTTGGCCAGGGCCGGGTTTGAACCTACCACCTCTGGTACATGGGGCCAGTGCCCTACTCCTTGAGCCACAGGAGCTGCCCCCCATTTTATTTCTTTTCATGTATTATTGTACTACCTCGGCCTCTTATACAATGTTGATTTAAAAAAAAACACAATATGAGCATTCTTGTCTTATTTGTTAAATACAATATTCTGGGCCTTGAATTATATTTAATATTTTGACTAGTATTGAATGTTACCCTAGATTCCTTTTATTCATATTTTCCTGATATATCTTTTCCCACTCTTTTATTATTAATTCTCAATATCCCCATGTGTCTTATCTTAAAATTTATTATTAGCTTTAGATTTCTGTCTTTTGATCAGTGAATTTAATCCATTTACACTTATTATAATTATGCCTTATTAGGTATGTCTTATTCCTGCATATGTTTTTTAAAGTTTTTATTTTCCATACTTTATTTATTTATGCCTTCATTATATGCATCCAATTTTCTTGTGGAGGATTGAATATAATACAGATGGGCCTTGAATAATATAGTTTCATTCAATGTCATTTTGTTATAAAAGTGATAAGAAAAATATCAATTCCTGGCCTAGGCCACTGTCTGTGTGAAGCTTGCACATTCTCCCTGTTTTAATAGGTTTATTCCACATCCCATAGATGTGCACATTAGATTAATTGGGATGTCCAAATCACCTCAGCATTTGTGTGTGTGTGTGTGTGTGTGCACATGTGCCTGGTGACAGAATGGCATCCTGTCCAAAATCCTGGTTCCTGCCTTAGTCAATGATCTGTCAGGATAGGCTCCAAATCCCACAACCCAGAACTGGAAGAAGCAGATTGTGAAATGAATAAATGAATACAAATTATTATAAAATAAAAATCTGTGAAGTATACAATAATCACACAAATGCACATGTCCTTTTCATCCCTTCCTGATACCTTCTAGAGGAGTTCCTCTACCTGCTACTAATTCCTTATTTGATTATATCTCATTTCCTATTCATCCCCACTGTTTAGTCCTTTCTTGCACATATTGTGCTTACTATCCCCTAGGCATTTCAGCTACCTTGGCTGATAAAGTAAAAGAGGGAAAAAATAAAGGGTAGGCCCCAGCTGTGCTTCACCAGGTGAGTTCAGAGGCGGAGTGGCAATACCCTCAGAGACGAACTTCTAGCAATAATCTTTGGACTTGAACACTTCCTATTTGCCATGCCTATCTGTCATCACTCCACCAGGGACCCTGCCCTTTGGTTAGCCTGTTATGCTTCTTGTTTTGGTATATTGTTTTCAAGACAGTTATTGGGATAAGAAGACGGAGGGGTGATAGTAAAAAGCAACAGGGCAGTTAGTCTTTCTACACGAATTGTTTTCTGTTCTCTACCCTAGTCTGCCTTCAGATCTGCCTACCAAGCTTACCTTACCCTCTCAGTAGTCAGGTACCGGCTTTTCTGTTTGTTTTTCCTGCCTCATGGTTTTGGCAGGCAAGTAAGATCTGCAGAAGAAATGGTTAGGGAAAAGATTGTCACTATGGTGCTCTACTACAAACTATTCCCTTTCCATAGGGTTTGGTCCTCTTCTACTATGGACCGTGTATTCTCCCACCCAGCCCCAACACACCAATCAGGACCCAACACCTCTGTTTACCCAAGAGTTTCCCACTACATTTTTTAGTGTTTTCTATAAATGGAGTCATATAATACATGGCCTTTTGTTGTCTAGATAATTTCACTGAGCATATTTTCAAAGCTTATCCATGTTGTAGCATGTGTCAGTACTTCATTCCTTTTTATTGCATTTATTCTTTCGTTTATGGAAGAAACATATGTTGAAAGCCTCGTATATGGAAGGCACCATGCTAGAAGTGGGGGAGATATAAAAAACATATTATGATAAGTTCATAATCAAATTTGTTCAATATTATGAACTCAATAAGTTCACAATCAAATTTGGAAATAAATGATAAGTGACAGTAAATGCTTTGGAAACACCTAGTGGGCACATTTAATGCTGCCTGGTAGCATTCAAACCAGGAGGGAAAAAGGATGAAGAGTGGAATGTAAACGGTGTCAAGTATAAGGGTGTATGTACAGGTGTCAAATAGTGTAGATATAGAAGTTTCAAATCCTAGTCTTCTCCCCCTTTACTTAGCTTGGTGAGCTAAAATCAGTTACTTAACCTCTATAAATTTCAGTTTGCTCACTTATAAAATTAGGATTGTTGTAAGGGGCTTGGTATATGAATCCACTAAGATTCTGTCAGATGCAAGTAACAGAAAACCCAACTGGCTTCAGCCATAAGAAATGCTTTGGCTCACATAACTAGAAACCTGGAGAGAGAAAGGATTTGGGGCTACTCAATCTCTGTTTTGCTCTATTTTCTTACCTCTTCCTTTCTCCCATACAGCTCTGTTGCATCCTCAGGCAGAAAGCACCAGGGTTGCAGCTGTCACAGGCATGAGCATGTCTGGAAAAAGAGAGAATGAATCTTCCTAAGGCTATTTCTTGAGATAAAACTTTCCCCAGAAGCCCTTGGACATTTTTTCTCATATCATGCTGGCCCAGTTTGGGTTACATGCTGATTCCTGAATAAAGAATGACAAGAAACATGGGGCTATACAATTTGCCCTGTCCCTAGAGTTGAGGGAATAGGTGATATCTGAAAAAATTGGAATTTTATTGAGAACGGTAAGACAATGAATGACGGGTAGGTAGCTAGCCATTGCACACTTAGCTAATGGCAACTTCTATGGTTAAAATGGCATATTGAGACTTAATCCCCAGAGTGGCAGTATTAAGAGGTGGGACCTGTAAGAGGTAGCTGGGATATAAGAGCTCTGGTCTCACAAATGGATTAATGGACAAATGTATCAGTGAGTCATCATGGGAGGGGAACTGGTGGCTTTATAAGAAGAGGAAGAGGCTCGGCGTCTGTGGCTCAACGGGCTAAGGCACCAGCCATGTACACCTGAGCTGGCGGGTTCGAATCCAGCCTGGGCCTGCCAAACAACAATGACGGCTGCAACCAAAAAAAAAAAAAAAATGGCCGGGTGTTATGGTGGGCACCTGTGATCCCAGCTACTTGGGAGGCAGAGGCAGGAGACTCGCTTGAGCCCAGGAATTAGAGGTTGCTGTGAGCTGTGATGCCACAGCACTCTATCCAGGGTGACA
>CAUYON010057117.1:0-29705 GCA_963573935.1 Arctocebus calabarensis
TGGAGAAAAGGGAACACTTCTACATTGCTTGTGGGAATGCAAACTAATACATTCCTTTTGGAAGGATGTTTGGAGACTACTTAGAGATCTAAAAATAGATCTGCCATTTGATCCTATAATTCCTTTATTAGGTATATATCCAGAAGACCAAAAATCACATCATAATAAAGACATCTGTACCAGAATGTTTAATGCAGTCCAATTCATAATTGCTAAGTCATGGAAGAAGCCCAAATGCCCATTTACCCACAGATGGTTTAATAAATTGTGGTACATGTATGCCATGGAACACTATGCAGCCTTAGAGAAAGATGGAGACTTTACCTCTTTCATGTTTACATGGATGGAGCTGGAACATATTCTTCTTAGCAAAATATCTCAAGAATGAAAGAAAAAGTATCCAATGTACTCAGCCCTAATATGAAGCTAATTTATAATTTAGCTTTCATATGAAGGCCAAAACCCAATTATAGCACAAGAATATGGGGAAAAGGGCAAGAGAGGGGAAGGGAGGGGGGAGGATGGGTGGAGAGAGGGCAATTGGTGGGATCACACCTATGGTTCATCTTAGAATGGTACTGGTGAAACTTACTAAATGTAGAATACCAATGTCTTCATATAGTGATTAAGAAAATGCCATGAAGGCTGTGTTTAACAGTTCGATGAAAATATTTCAGATTGTATATGAAGTCAGCACATTGTGCCCCATGATTGCACTAATGTACACAATTTTGATTTTATAAAAATTAAAAACAAATACGGATCCAGGCCTGGCTCTGAATGCAGCCCCCTCCCCCAGCCTCCCCTCCATTCTCCCAGGACCTCAGCTGGGAAATTGTGTGATGGGGCCACAATGTCATCGTGAGGATTAAACAAGAAAACATGTGCCAGGCTCATTGTGACATGCTCGATTAATAGTAGCTATAACAATTTTTACTGATAGAATAATCTGTTAAAAATGACATGAAAATTATGTCGGGAGTGTGAAAGCCAGTCCTGGACTCTCAGTGGGCCTGACTCTTGGAAACTTGCAGGAAGTATCTACACTTGTAACACACGCTCAGTCTCACTCCAGGGCTGCGGGAGCCCATGGGTGGCTGCCTAATGCCAAGTGGTGCAGGCTCCATCGGCTACATGCAGTACAGAGGCAAAGCAGCTTCTCATAGCCCTCTGTGCACAGGTAATTCCAGTGTGTGCCGTGTGAGGTCAGTTTCTGTCCCCTCCTCTGTCCCCTTTGTGTCTCAGAAAAGGGCTGTGAGGCTTCGGGCTCATCCTTCGCTGCAGCCATGGGCCCTCTGGCTCCTATAAGGAGACACCACGTCATTCCCCTAGCATTGCAAGTGAACGACCAGCAGAGTGACCTTACACAGAGGAAGGGGAGAGCCGCTGAAGGTCCCTGAGACTCAGCAGTCAGAATGAAGGGAGCTCAGTGGACACTTTTCCCTGCAGCCTCTTAGCATCTTTCCTACTAACTCAATGGTGACGAGCCTGTCTACTTACATCCGACATGCCCTCTCCTTCAAGACAGAAATAGGAGAATTCAGGAGCATGGACCGGAGCACAGAGGGTCCTGGACCAAGAATTCAGGAGAATAGGAGAATTCAGGAGCAGGGACCGGATGCTTCAGAGGGTCCTGGACCAAGTGTCCACGCACAAAGCACTTGGCTTCACACCAGGGAGCCACTGTGTTCAGCTCCGAACCTGTCATCATGTTTCTCCTACAGCTTTTGTTTTTCTGTTTGTTATTCTATGAAAATAGCCCTCGTTGTCAAATGGGTCAAACTTACAATCCAGTTTGCTCCCTAGATGAAGAGCCTGGGGTACCAGATGGGGTACCAGCTGCTCTTTTGCCATGGGCAGCATGGCCTGAGGACAAGCTAGTAGTGGGTGCCCAGGAGTTATAAACCAAACCACGTTCAGCTTTGGAGACATCAATTTGTGTTGTGAGCCTGTAGGGATGTTGCAGGTGCTTCAAGGGATGGCTTGGGGTCATGAGAAGGCAGGCCCCTGCAGGAGGCAGATATGCCTTCTCACGGCTGGTAGTCATCACAGTGGGGTGGGGTGGGGCTTGTAGCCTCATCATCCTGATGGATAGCAGGACTGTGGAGTCCCTCCATCCCAATTTACGTGTGTTGTGTTTCTAGCTGATCGTGAATACAGGATGGCTCTTGGAGCAGCCTTCCTGATACAGGGGGCATGTGTGCTGATGTCGCTGTGCTAGAACATTCCTTCCTTCAGGAGCTGGGGTTGGACTGTGGGGGCTGAGCTTCTGCAGGAGACCCCGCTCTGCCATCCTGTGGACTCAGGGCCCATCACCCCCACTGTCTCCACTGCTCTCTGATTCAGGAAATAGAAGTGGGGAATGGTCCTGGTGCTGGTCACGTCACACCAGTCAGGTCCACCTCTGTTAGGTCTGGCTTCTGTGATCTTTGAAATTCCCCACCAAGAGGACCGCCACATGAGGCCCATCTGTCCCTGGTATGATTGCTCATGAGTTGTCTTTGCCCTCTGGGTATCTTGGTCTGGAATGATCAGTTCAGCAGTTGTCACACCCTGCAGCATTCAGCACAGTGGCCAGAGTCGTTCAGAAAATGAATATCTGGTGCCTGGTGCATTTGGCTTAGGTGTTTTGTCTTCTAAGTTAAGACAGATGCTTCTCAATATTAAAAACTGGATGAAAACCCAGAACCTGTTCTTTCCTCTGTTCAGTGTTTAAATGGGAAGAAAGCTCTTAGTCATCTCTCTAATAAGCAAAGTACAGAAGTGCACAGTCAGATGTCACCAAAGCTCTGTGACAGCCAGGGGTTCAGGCAGCAATTTCTGATCCCCTGTGGGTTAATGAAATATTTTAATTGGAGATTTAAGCTTTATAGACTGCTCATCTTTTAAGGTACAACCAATTTCCAATGGATTGCTTTATAAATCATTGTTTTCTATGTATCTATTATCAAAAATCTAACTCCAGCAAAGATAGAGCAATACTCTAAATTTACTACTACCTGCCAGGGCTCACATGCTGATTACTTCATAAGAAGCCATAGGGAATAAAATCATACTTCTCTTCTTAAATCAGACCTACTGACGCCAAGCTCTGACACGTTACCTGAGCTGTCATTGATCACAGAGTCACAGTGTTACTGCTCTGCATTGCAGGGGTGACCGACTTCTTGTTTTACTGACTACAGCAGTGCCGGCTGAAAGCCCTTTACTCATTATCCAGGACACTATAAGTTCCCTTTTGCTCTGTTATTTAGGAGGTTTAGACTAAAATTCATTGCTTAGCAATACCATTAATTAGCTGATTTATTTTGGAAACATTTAATGTACCAGAAGTTGGTAGGTGCTGGGATTACAAAGCAAGAGTTAGTCTTTGTCCTTTAGATTCACCAGTCTTGCTAAAAGACACTAAACAAACAAATGAACAGAAAATAAAAGACACTAAACAAACAAATGAACAGAAAATACGGGTCAGAAGTAGTGCAACTGCTATATTGGAGGGAACCTCGAATGTTTTCTGAAGCCAGATGGGCAGGTGGGACCAGGCAGGACGGCTAGAGAACAGCCAGAAGGTGCCTGCTGTGGTGCAGAAGGCAAGACCATCCCCACTCCCAGGGACTCACAACCTGTGAGAGCCCAGTGGGAGCAGAGAGCATACAGACCTGGAACTGAAGTGCTGAGAGTGGTGAACAGGCTCCAGGGAGAAGGGACCACAACTCCTCTCGTACAGACTAGGACAGAAGGGGGACCCAGCTGCAGGATTGTCAGACTGGGACAGAGAAGGGACCTGACTGTAGGAACATCCAGATTGGGACAGAGAGGGGACCTGACCATAGGATCATACAGACTGGGACAGGTCTGGGGAACCTAACCATAGGAAGAGAAAAGAATTAAGGAAGTTAATTCTTGAGAATTAACTCATGAGAGGCCATGCAGAGTGAGGGGCCCCATCCAGGCTCTTCCCTATGGGCTGGCACTGAGCATGGTGCTTTGTGGGCATGGGAGGGAGGGGCTAGAGAGGGTCCTTCTAGGGGAATCAGGCCCTCGCTCAGTATACTGTAGCCTCAGACAAGGCAGTGTGGTGGGCAAAGGGTGCAGAGAGCCAGGTTGGGCCTGAGGGAGGAAGTCTGCAGCAGCTCTTAGGTCACACTTGGCTATTGCAGAGAACACAAGGCATGTGGAGGTCCCAGTGTCTCACTGGAGCCCAAGCCCTGCTGATGAAGGGAACTTAAACCCACCCATGCCAATAATTATATTAAACATGAAAGGACTAAACCTTCCAAATATAAAAGCAGAGATGTTTAAACTAGACAAAAACAAGAAATAAGTTTGAACTATATTCTACTAAAACCAAAGTACAGGTGGTCACCAGGTAATGGATGAGATACGTTCCTGAGAACATCTTTAGGTGGGATGTATGTAACTCAGATCCTTGATGAACAGTACATATATGGTAATAGTAGCAACAATACTATAATGTTTCAGGTAATAATAATGCAGTATAATACTGTAATAAAAAAATACCCCTACACTTCAATAAGTTATGGAAACTCTTATCGTCTTTATTTTAATTTGAACAGAACATAAAAACTCTTACAAGGAGTTTAGATAGAGGGGAGACATGTCAAAAAAAGAATATTAAGGGTTGACAGTCCCTAATGTCAACGCTGGCAAAGCTAGGCTAATAGGAATGTTACACTCAGTTTGATCTAACCAAATCAATGATAACCTCTCCATTTCAATAGTAAATCCACTATCCTACTTAGTAATAACTGAGGCTTTTGCTGAGCCCTGCCTTGCCCACGTTCCCTCATTCTTGCTTTATCCTTTATATTAAAAAATGTCCTGACAGTCAAGCTGGGAAGCCTGATGCTTTCCTAGTGAATGATGGTGTCTAGCCTTCCTCCTAACCTTAATTATTTCTACTTTCATTTCCATTGTCACCACTTCTCTCTGTGCCGCAGGCTCACCAGGACTCGCCATGGGCATTCAATTTGGAGGTGTGGTCATCAGGGTAAATACAAACTCACAAAGTTGTATAAAAAAGGTCACAGGAAAGTGACACTGCATGAGTGACCATAGAGACGATGAGATAGCACTGCTAGTGCTCTGCTGTGCCATGCAGGTTTGTTTGCATATGCAGAAGAAACTAGTTCCCAAATCATTGATTTAATTACTTAATTCTAGATTACCATTATGGGAAGCCAGGGGAGCCCATGTGTAAGCAAGAAACACCATGATCTGGGTCATCCATAACCTGGGCTCTACCTGTATATGAAGTAGAAAGACAAATATGGGCTAGAAATAAAAGGACAGAAAATATATACAATGGACACTCTAAATATAAGAAAGGTAGTGTGGCTGCTATGTTGATATTAGACAATGTGCATGTCAAGATAAATAGTATTTAATATTATAATTGTGATAGAGACAGGTATGATAATTATATAGTTAATCCATTAAGACGATACAGAAATACTTTTCTGAACCTAAAGGTAGAGTTTTAAATAACATAAAGCAAAAATTTGGTAATACTAAAAGGAGAAACATAAAAGTCTACAATTGTTAGTAGCATAAACTCTCCTCTATCAGTGACTGATTAAATTAATAGATAAAATATCAATAAGGACATAGAAAATCTGGATGCCACCATTAGCCTGACCTAATTGATGGTTATAGAATGATAAAACACCTAAAAATTGCTAAATACACATCCTTTTCAAGTGCAAATGGAACACTTCACAAGGTAGATCATATCCTGGGCCATAAAATCAATCTCAATAAATTTGCATGGGTCAAAATCATACACAGAAAGATATTAAAAGAAAATTACAGAATATTATCCTTCAGAAATACAGAAGCAAAAATTTTAAACAAATTTTATCAAATCAAATCCAACAGTATATAAAAAGAATAACACATCACAATCAAGGGGAGATTTACTCTAAACATGCAAGGTTGGTTTAAACATTTGAAAATCAACCAGTATAACTTAGTATAGTAACAAGAATAGAAAAACCAAATGACAGTCTTAATAGAGGTAGAAAAAGCATTTGACAAAACTCACCATACATTCATGATAAAAACCTGCATCTACCATCAGACTGAATGGTAAAGAACTGAATGCTTTATATACTTAAAATGTGGAATTAGAATAGGATATTCTCACCTCTTCTTTCCAATGTTGTACAGGAGGTCCTAACCAGTGCAGTGCACAGGAAGAAATAAAGGACAGATTACAGGAGACCTTTTGTAGAAGGTTTGGTGGCACCTACAAAGAAGTCAGTAAAATTAAAAAATGTAGCAGTGCTATAGAACAAAAGCCAATGTACAAAATTAATCATATTTCTATGTACTAGCAAAAATTAGATTGTTAAAATTTTAAACTTATCAATGACAGTAACACGAAATATTATGAGATAATTTGGAATGAATCTAAAAAATATGTCTAAGACATTGCATAGTGAGTGTTATCACTTGCAGATTTCCATAACTCAATGTCCACACCTCATACTACTGTCCACTTTCTATACTTTATTGATCCTGTGGATGAGAATTTAACTCTTCTACAGTCTCACAGTTTCTGTGACTTTGTGAGACCCGTGGGGCTGATTTTCCTCACCGCAGGCTCCAAGTTACCCCTTGGGTGGCAGAGACAACACCACCGACACCAGCATGGGCTCCTCTGCTTCTGTCGTGGTGGCAGCACGTTAGCAAGAATGAGACACTCTCCCTTTCCCCTGCTCATGGGTGGGCCTGAATTACTCCTGCCCACTGAAACTTTCCACCATGTGAAGACACAGAGAGAGGTGAAGGGAAGCAGGCAGAGAGAGAGAGAGAAGAGAAATAGACACTCAGAAAGAGTAAGCGAGTCACCAGAGTCACCCTCATGGCCAGAGCACGGAAGGGCACCGTGGAGTGGCTTGAGCTCCACCCTAGTGAGCGGGGACAGAGTGCTCCTGAGACCACCACCTCCACTCCAAGGTCTGGCTGCCTCCTGTGGCACCATGGACTGCCTCATTAGGAAGCCCGCGGACAGCCCCACTGCCGTGTTTTGTCAGCTGGCAGCAACCGCGTCCTGATCAGTGAGCCTGTCAACGGTGCCTTCAGGCTGTGAGACAGACAGAGAAACGCATGCTATGTGGTCAAAAGATGTCCCAGTTTGGGTTTCCTAATTTGTTTTGGATCCTTGGCACAAGAGAATAGCTGATAAGCCTGAGTGACCAGTGCACAGACAGAAGTCTCATCCACTCTGTGTCTCCTGGCATGTGGGACTCCCAGGACCTCAGGCCATTCTGTCATCTGAATTCATAATTGTGCAGTCTGGGATTGGACTGAGTGGGCTTCCAGGAGAGGCATGCGTGCCAAAGGAGGGAGGCCTGATGTTCAGCTTTGGTACCCTGGCCCCAGGAGAGCTGGGAACATGAGCATCACGTCCTCGCTCACTGGCGAGCTGCAGGTCTGAAGCAGGGGGTGGCTCCAGGAAGCTGTTCTACTTTTCTCCCACTGACATTCATCACTTTATTCCAAAACCAGTATTGCTTTTCTGAGCCTCTTTACTAGTAAGCTCTTAATTACAGTTATTAATGTCTGTGGCATAATTTCATCTCAGTTTGAGAGCTGTTTGAGGACAGGGCCATGTCTGAGTCACTCTTCCTCATAGAATACGGTCCAGAGTGAGGCATGGGACACCAGTAGCAGGGTGGTGGTGCCGACAGCAGTGACCCTGCTGTTGGTGGTGGGGATGGAAATGCAATGGGTTAAGAAATATGCCTAAATCTCAGTTTAAGAGACTTAAGCTTAACTCTCAGCAAACTTTGGCAGTGGGTCACAAATGCTCCACACACACCAAGTGGTCCACGCCCAGGATGCCTTTAGATTTCTTTTACACACAGCTTGAAGACTTCATGTATCAGAAGTGTTGGAAATGGGTCTGTATTCATGCTTTTAGGTTGCTTAATTTCCAGATTTGGGGAGCTACAGCCTTAAAAATTATTCAGCATTATCCCAGGGAACTTCACATCACAGGCATGTCTAATTGAGACTTAAAACATCTTTAAAGTAGGGTGAGGGGTTGAAAGTGGGTCA
Source organism: Arctocebus calabarensis (assembly GCA_963573935.1). Taxonomy (NCBI): domain Eukaryota; kingdom Metazoa; phylum Chordata; class Mammalia; order Primates; family Lorisidae; genus Arctocebus; species Arctocebus calabarensis. Next base: position 8,086 of record CAUYON010057117.1, read on the forward strand.
CAGAATTTTAAACTCAGAGCTGAAAGTAAAGAAAACAGAGAGTTGGACAGCTTCACTCCCATTGAGCTGTGGCTTTCCTGACTTCTTTTAAGAAACTGAAGGTGTAAGAACCAAGACAAGCAACAGTTCTAATAGCAGCGGCAGCTGGTACACTGCTGTGCTGGCCCCGATGTCACCACACCTACTTTCAGGTGACCTGCAGGTCACAGACCTCACCAGAGACTGCTAAGCTTGTCCTAGAGCAGGTGGGCTCCAGAGTCTAGCACCACCTGTGTGGAGACATGGAGTCCCAAAAGGACAAGTCGCCTTGAGACCACTTTCCTCGCTGCTCATCTTCAACTTCCAGGCCCTCTTGGTTGCAGGAAGGCCACCTCACCTCGAGGACACCACAGCATCTTTGGTCATTTATGGAACCCCTGAGGTGACTGGTGAAAGCTAATGGTCACTGTTATTTCTCTGCTTGTGCTAACTACTGAAATATTCTTTTTCCTCTTCACCTTAATTTGATTCAGAGCATAAACAATCTATTTTTGTCACCTGCACAGATCATGTTCTGTTGTGATTTGTGATCCGTCCTGTTGGGCTGGTGTGTCCTGTACCCGCAGCTCCTCGGCTCAGCCTTAATTGAAGGCCCTTTGAGAGGAAGCGCCGGGTCGGGCTGCACCGTGGCAGAGAGCAGAGAGGCTTGTGGCACCTTAATGAGGCATCTGGACGCGGGTCCCAGCCCCCGGCGTGTCGGCCTGGCCAGGTGTTCAGAGACAGCCCTTCTGAAAGGAAGTGCAGGCTGAGTTTAAGATTGACATTTACACCCAATTTGTGGGAAATTGCTGGAGGGCTGTTTGTGTGGCAGCGTTTTCTCACCCACCCTCTCCCCACCCCCAGCTTACTTTCTATTTTCTAATGGAAGAACAGTTGATTTTAGCTAGTCCTAGGACAAAGTTAAGTGATTTAGATAATAGTTAAAGTCATATCATGTTAGAGATAATAATAAAAAACCTTACAGATAACATCCATTTTCTTTCTTTGACAGAAGAAAATTGCGTCTTGAAAGGTTCAGTGATTTTCCCAAGTTCATGCATGAGAACATTTTAGAACCCACATTAACCCGTTCCCCAGCTTCCTGCTTGCTACCCAAGATCCACGTACTTTTGGAAATGGCAAGACTTGGGGATCTGAGCCACTTGCCTTATTCAGCGCAGCTGCACCCCTCACCCACAGCCACACACTGGACATAGATCCCGTGTCCCACAGAAGTGCAGGTGAAGGATGTAAATGGGCAAAATTTAAAAAATCCAGGTGTACAGGCCTAGCCCACACTGTCCAGGGAGCTCAGACGGTGCTTGCAGGTTCCTCAGCCTCTATGAAGGCCTCAAAGTTGGAAATTTACTATTGTTATTCAGAAAATTCTGATGGAGCCAAAGTCAGAGGTAGAACATTGTGAGTTTTAATAATTTTACAGCTGTCCCAGAGGTAAGACAGCACCTGGGCCTGCATTTATCTCATGGCAGAAACGAATGGTGAGGAAAACATGTCTTCCTGGGAACACGTAAGACATATGTGAAGGGTAAACAGGGAAAGCTCCACAGAAGACCGTGTCAGCCAGGACATGGATCAGCACGTGACATTAGGGTGTCATCAAGCCAGAGCCCTGGCAAGGCCCCTGTGCAACACACGGCAATTAAAATAGTGGGATATAAAAACGTTTCAGATAATCAGAAAAGGAGATGGAGTGAACTAAAGACTTCTAGATAAGGCACCTGGAGCCTCCATGAAGGTGGCGGAGAGCAGACGCAGTTGGGAGCCGTGCACATTGGGTTATGACAAAGGCCAGTGCAGGAAGAGGATGGCAGTCAGCGTGTGAGACACTGAGCACCGCTGGCCATCAAGGAGGGCAGATCAAAACCACAGAGCACATCACTTCTCAACCACCAGGATGACCATGACAAAAAAGGGTGGAGAACACTAAGTCTGGGCAAGGGTGTGGAGGAGTTGGACTCCTCATCTGTTACTGGTAGGCTGTGAAAGCCAGCGCCGTGCAATTGGCAGCCTCACACAGGTCACTGTGGCCTCACCATCTACCCCGCAGCATGGGCCCCGGGAGAGCTGAGACACGTCCACCCTGAGACTCCCACACGACTGCTCAGAGCAGCACTGTTCAAAATAGCCCCAAATGGGAACAACCCAAATGCCTGTCAGCTGATCAGTGACTGAACAAAATGTGGTTATGAACATGCAATAGGGTATCATTCAGCCCAGAAGGGCGGGAGTCCTGACCACTGCTGCCCCGTGGACGCACCTTGGGGACACTGAGCTCTGTGAAACGAGCCAGATGCAGAAGGCCACGGGAAATGCGACTCTGTTTAACAAAACATCCCAAAGGGGCAGACCCATAGAGATGGAAAGTCAACTGGCGCTTCCAGGGCTAGGAGGGTGGGAAGCTGCAGAGATTCTTGAGGTGAGGAAAATGTTCTGGAATCAAATAGTGGTGGTCTGTACAACTCTTTGAACATTCTAAAAACCATTAAAATGAGTGAATTTCATGGCATGTATTACCATAATAAAGCTATTATTTAAGTAGCTATATAAAACCAGCACAGTGTACCCCATAAATGCATTAATGTACACAGCTATGATTTCATAAAAAAAAAAATAAAAAGCAACTATGGCAGTGATTTTCAACTAGTGTGCCGTGAGATGATCTTAGGTGTGCTGCGAAGATTTTTAAAATCATTAATTAAATTATTTTCAAAGCACAGTAAGTATATTATATATATTTTTTTACTGTTTTTCTTTTTGTTCAACGTAATTTAAGTGTGCCGTGGGAGTTTAACTATAGCTTTGAGTGTGCTGTGAGATAAAAAAGGTTGAAAAGCCCTGCACTGGGGAGTGAGGCGGTCAGCGGAGTCAGGACACAAGCCCGGCCTGCGTGGCATTTCAGTGCCTGTGCTGCGGCGCTGCGGCCCTGCGGCCGACCACGGAGAGGCAACTGCTGCCCTGTGTTGTTTGTTCTGTCTCCCAGGGTGCCGACTCCCTCCCTGAGAGCATCCTGACCTACATGGCCCGCACCTCCGCGCTGACCTACCCTCCAGGGCCCCAGGCTCAGCCCTCCGAGGGCCTCCAGCTGCGGATCTTCGGCCAGGCCCAGCCTGACGAGCTCAGCCCCAAGGTGGACGGAGGCATGGACACACATCACCTGGTGGCAGCCCTTGGTGCCTACGCTGCTCAGAGGCTGCCTGCGTCCTCCAGGGAGGGTGACCTGGGTCCGCAGCACTTCCTGCATGTGCCCCCACAAGTGCCCAGGCCCCTCTCGGCACAAGGCAGCTCCCAGAAGTGGCCTCTGCCTCCAGGAGACCCCAAAGAGAAGCCTGGCACCGGCGAAGGTGAGTCACCCCCTGAGCCCTGCTCCCTGTGGGGGTTCCCCTTGGCTCCCTCCATGTGTGCTCCTCGCCACCACCCTCTTCATCCCCGTCGTCATCATCCCCAACACCAACAGTAGTGTCACCGCTGTCAGTGCCACCACACTGCGGCTGGTGTCCCGTGTCTTGCTCTGAACTGTATTCTAGGGGCAAAGAATGACTCAGACATGGCCCTGTCCTCAAACAGCTCTCAAACTGAGATGGAAGTTATGCCATAGACATTAATAACTATAATTAAGAGTTTGCTAGTAGAGAGGCTCAGAAAATCAATACTGGTTTTTGTGAGGGTCTTCACGGCGTGCTTCCCTTAGGGTATACAGCAGGAGTGAGCTTGTGCGATTTCGATGAGGAACAAGGGTCAAGGCCAGGCCTGGCCCACAGCCTGAGCTGCCAAAATCATGTGGAAAAATGGACCAAGAACACTTTTCCTCAGGCGTCCACTGTCCTTCCCCACAGGCCTCCCCTCCCGTGGCCAAACCTGTGGCTGCCTCACACACCTGCCCACTGGGAGTCCCTGCCACTCTGGCACAGCGGGTGTGCGATGTGGTCCCAGGAGTGGCTGGTGTGACGGATCCACAGCTGTTAGCATTTTCCCATGAGTGGTGACCAGGCCAGGGTCAGCCGGGGCAGGTGCGTGCTCACTGTTTCCTGCCCTTTGGTGCACAGAGGACGCTAATCTGCTTGTGCTCTGGCAGCTTCTTCCTGGGGCCTCCAGCAGGAGGATCCTGATAAACTATGGCTCCACCTCAAGAGAGGCGCAAAGTCCAGGAGCCACAGACAAGTTACGGTCCCTGGCTGAACCTCCCTTAGCGTCAGCCTTCTCCGTTGGCCAAGCACAACTTGTTGGGAGGAGCTCCGACAGGCCCGCTTTCCACGCTTTGTCCCTTAGGGCAGTTTGTGAATGGGAGGAATGGATGGTGACAGTGGGAGGGACGTAGATGCTACTGGTGCCTTCCCCTCATTCCTGGTTTGGGGTAAAAAGCCTAGGAGGAAACAGATTGCACCCTTGACTGAGAATCATTTGCACATAAAACCCATCAGAGAGGGGCTTTGTCCTGGTGGGTTCTGGAGTCTTCTTTTCCTGGGCAGTTTCCTGTCCAGGCTGCTTCTCCTGCATCAAACCTTGTGCTCCCATGAGGAGCCTTGGCCACCCTGTGGCCTCCTGCGCACTATTTCTGCTGTCCCCAGCCCCAGCCACAGGTCCCTGCAGCAGTTCACGCTCCCTGGACCAGCCCCCTCTGTCCACCGCTCCTGCCTTCCTCCTCCTCTCCCCCAGCCTCGTTCTGTCTCCCACCCTGTCCCCCACAACTTAGAACTTCCAGCTTGGTGTCTGTGCTAGTCCCTGGGGTTTGGAGGAGGTGCCCATCAGGTCCGTCTGGGGAGCTAGTGTGTAGGCGGGGGGAGCTGCTCACCTCAGAACCAGCTCCCCACTCCTTGGAGCCCTCCCACCGCTCTTTACACCTGAGGTACAGGTGTGTAGGGGACATGCTCTTCCCGTGCCCTGAGACCCTGCTACTTACGTCACCTCAGGGCCTTTCCTGTGCTGCTGTGCTCCTGATTAGCATTCTACAAAGACGTCCTCCTGACTGCACGGTGCCTTAGAAAGTACCATGTGAGGTGTCAAACTGGATACAGTGCTGGGGAGCATTGCCCCACGACATCTGTGTGTCACTAGAGACAGTGCACGGCGACTCAGAGCACAGCAACTCTCTTGCTATTCCGTGGCTTCTGTGCACCCAGTACTGTTCCCTTCTCCCCTCACACCTTTAAAGCAAATCCAGGCTTGGGGAGATGTCATCTGTTTGTGTTTCCATATTACTGAAAGGGGCTCTTTTCCTGTGTACAGACATAACTGCAGTTGGTTTATCACACCTAAAGCTTCATGGTGGTGTTCAGATTTCACCAAGTACCTAGTCAAGGATCGGATTTCCCAGGTGTCAGGCATTTTTCCATAGTTGGTCCCTCATGCAAGTGGGTGGGTCTCTTCTTCCCCTTTGAACACTGGAGGTTTCTGTATCCTCAAACCAAGATGATTTGTCTTGTCGAGTTTTCCACTTGCCGTGTGGTGCTGGTTGCATCCAGAAGTGTTAACTGGGTCTCTGCTCTGTATCTCCTGTGAGGAGCAGCTGGGCCCAGAGCTGTGGTCACTTGTGTCCAGAGTTTAGCACAAAGACTCCAGAGGGGCCTCTGCTCCCTGGAGGAGGCATGTGGCGTACAGCCGTGTCTCTGTTCATCTGGGCTGGAAGACCTTGGTTCCACAGACAGCTCAGGTCCCTCCCCACCCGCTCACAGGACAGGGCACCGTCCTCGCCTCAAGAACAGCCTGCGGCTGCACATTTGTGTGATTCTGTGGTAGTGAGGACAGCAGACTGGGCCTCTCTCTTCACCATTTGTGTTGGGGAGGCCCACAGGTGCCTGGCACAGGATTTTCTGGGTGAATGAATTCTTCCATGTAAGCGACCCAGTTGCTTCTCTTTCTTTTCTCTTTTCTTGCTCTCCCTCTCTCTCTCTCTTTTTTTTTTTTTTTTTTTTTTTTGAGACAGAGTCTCACTCTGTCACCCAGGCTAGAGTGCCATTATGCCAGCCTAGCTCACAGCAACCTCAAACTTCTGGGTTCAAGTGATCCTCTTGCCTCAGTCTTCTGAGTAGCTGGGGCTACAGATGCCCACCACAAGGCCTGGCTAGTTTGCCATTTTTAGGAGAGACAGAGTCTCGCTTTTGCTCAGGGTTCTTGACCTCCTGAGCTCAAGTGATCTGCCTGTCTCAGCCTCCCAGGGAGCTGGGATTACAGGGGTGCCCTCCTTGAATGACAGTGTTATTAGCAGCCTCATTAGGTAACTGAGTCTCAAGAGGTTAAACAGTGGTACCTGACCAAGAATTTAGGTGAATTAAGAGAAAGTTGGAGCTCCTAAGGGTCTATTGTCTAAAGTCAAGTTTAGGTGGGGTACGGTGGCTCACACCTGTAACGATAGCACTCTGGGAAGCTGAGACGGGAGGATTGCTTGAGCTCAGGCGTTCAAGGCCAGCCTGAGGGAGAGTGAGACCCTGCCTCTGCTATAAAATAGAAAAACTACCTGGGTGTTGTGCCAGGCACCTGTAGTCCCAGCTACTAGAGAGGCTGAGGCGGGAAGATCACTTGAGCCCAGGAGTTTGAGGTTGCTGTGAGCTGTGACGCTGTGGCACCCTACCCAGGGTGATAAAAAAAAAAAATCAGGTTTAAACACAGTTTACTGTGTTGCTCTGGCTAATTTGTCCTGGGCCTTGGTGGGTAAAGAGTCCTCACCTCTAGGCTTCCATCTTTCTCTGTACCTGTGCCCAGCTGGTGCTGAGCCTCAGCTGGGGACCTTAGCAGGTCAGGGAAGCTGTGCAGGGACAGTGAGACCAGGGACGCCAGAGGAAGAGGCCCCAGTGCTGGGGGTTCTGAAAGGCACCCAGTGCAGCATCAGCCGAGCTGGGAGGGAAAAGGGCTTCTCTCCCTGCAGTGTCCAGTGACAAGGGAGGAGGAGAGGAACCAGCATCTCCCTGTGAAGCTCAGACAGGCTGCCCCAGACCCAGCATGTGGCATCATAGGCTCCCTTGGTGCTCAGCTGTGAGCGGCCCAGCCATGAGCGGCCCAGCCAGGCTGCTTTCCATACCACTCCCTGAAAAACTAACTCCATTTGGTATGGCCTCCTCCCAGGATGCCTTGTGGGCATCGGACACAGTCCATGGGAACAGAAGCCTGTGTGATGATGTCGGGTGCTGACAGCCTCTGCATGGAATCCAACCTCACCCCTAATGGAGCAGGAGAGTCTTGGGCAGGTCCAGCGGGCCTGTGGGTTGCACCTGCTCTTCTGTTGTTTTTTTTTTTCTTGCCAAACTTCTGGGGCTTGTGCTTTCATAGATTTGTCTAGATAGCCATTTGTAATATCCCGAGAGCAGGTGTGCCCAAGCAGAAAGGGGAGGCCTCATGACGAAGCCAGAGGGAAACCTCTGTGTGACCAGACAGGAGGATACCCTCTGGGTCAGGCCCACACACCCACTGGAAGGTCAGTCCTCAGGCAGGGAAGAGGGGGCCGGGCAAGGGGCAGATGGATCAGGCTACTGACTTGATACAAATGCAAAAGTCTATCTGGCAAATCTTAGAGAAGAGATTTTGTTCCTTCTTTCTTTCATTATTCACACCTTGTCTTTTTTGCAGGAAGCTTTAAAGAAAGTTGCAAGTAAGACTGTGTAAGGTGCGGTAATGGAAAGGATGCCAGGAAGGGCAGCGCTGTGGGATGGCGTGCAGAGCTCATCCATCCAACTTCTGGAGCTCCCTGCCATACCGGCAGCCCTGCCCTGGTTGTGCCTCTGTGGTTTTGCATCTTACTGAGTCTGAGAGCTGGGAACACATTGTGTGTGACCCCTTCAGTGGTTCCTTCACTTTGTGATAGCATTTCGGGTCCCTTTGCAACTCTTTGTAGCTCATTTCTTTTCAGCACTGAATAATATTGTATTATTATGATATTCTCCACCACATCCACTGAATGGACATACCACAGTTTATCTATCTTTTCTCCTGCAGTGGAACATCTTGTTTGTTTCTGAGTATTGTCAATTATGAATGAAGCTGCTATAACATCTCTGCGCAGGTTTTGTGTAGACAAATGTTTTAGTTCCTTTTGGCAAATATCAAAAGCATAATTGTGTATTATTGTAGCGAGAGAATGTTCAGTTCTGTAAGAAATGGAAGTGGTTGTGCACTGTCGTGCCCCCACCACAGTGAGCGTTACTGTCGCTCGTGCCCTCGGCAGTGCTGGCCGTGTCTGTGCCCTGACTGGGTGCTCCAACAGTGGTGTGGTGGCATCTCGCTGCTGTTCTAACTTGCATTTCTCTGGTGTCATATAACATGGAGCATCTTTTCATGCGTCATGTGCTTATTTTCCATCTGTTTATCTTATTTGGTGAGGTGTCTATTGTGGTCTTGGGCCATGTTTTATTGAGGCCATTTGTTTTCTTATTGTCATTTTGAAATGCCTTGTATATTATAGACTTTAGTCCTTTATCAGATATGTCTTTTGTGAATGTTTTCTCCCAGTCTGTGGCTTATCTCTTCATTCTCTTGACAGTGTCTTTTCTACAACAGACATTTTTAATTTTAATAAAGTCCAACTTAGCAATTATTTTATTAATGGATCATACCTTTGATATCATATTTAAAAAGGCTTCACCAAATCAAGGTTTAGATTTTTTCCCTATGTTATTTTCAAAGAATTTCAATAGTTATTAATTTTATAATTAGGTCTATGACCCATTGTGAGTTAATTTTTGTGAAGGGTCTGAGGTCTGTGTTGAGGTTCACTTTCTTTTTTAACATGAAAATATCCAGTTGTTTTGCACCATTTGTTGAAATGACCATCTTTTCTCCATTGTATTGTCTTTGCCTTTTTGTCAAAGACAGTTGACTGTGTGCATCTGGGTCTATTTCTGGGCTTTCTTTCCTTCCCCTGGATCTATCTTTTCATTCTTTCACCATTTGTCCTGGTCATATTGTGGTAGGTCTTGAAATTGGGTCATGTCAGTGCAGCAACTTTGGTCTTTTCCTTCAAAATTGTGTTACCTGTTCTGGGTCTTTTGTCCTACATATAAACTTTAGAATAAGGTTGTCCATATCTAGAAAATAATTTTCTGGGATTTTGGCTGGGAGTGCATTGAGTCTATAGGTCAGCTAGGGAAGCACTGACATTGTTACAACATGGCATGTTTGGGAGACATTCACAGTTCTGAAAGACACATGGGCAATGTGCAATCTTGGAAGCTCAAATCCTGAAAGAAAGATCAAAATCCTGAAAATGTAATTGTGGGGGTTAAAATAATTTAAAAATTCTTTAAAATCTATTTATTTGTATTTATTTACTTTTTTATAGGCAGATTTGTTTGAGAAACATAGAAATAGGACAGAGCACTTCATACCACTTTACATAGTAAACTGGCAATAACAACACACGTATTTTTGTAGCAGAAGTGGGAACATTGGCGACAGCTGCCCAGGCTTGACCATCATGAGCAGATAGACTGTCTGCACAGAGAAAAAGGCTGAGAAAGGGAGGCATGTGAGCGAGCACACACCACTGGTGGGGATCTGGTGCTTGCAACCTCTGACCTCAGGCATCTGAAACCCCATGGCAGACACACCAAGTCTGTGGCAAGATCTGTCAAAGTTGGCAGTGGGTCACCACCACATATGCCAAAGAGCCTGAGAACTTTGGTCTTTCAAAAATGCAGATGTACAAAAGAACATCTCTTCATTTACTGGGGAAGTTTCAATGTTTTTCAAAGTTCAATGTGTGGAGCAGTGGGGATACCGAGGTGTCCTCTCAGTCTGGGGCAGTGAACCTCATCACCTGGGGCTGCTGACTAAGTTCTGGTGTTTGAAGGCTGGAGTTCTGACATTGCAGCAGCACAGAACAGTCCCCCGCTTTTAGAGAGGCCCATTCACCTTCTGACCTTGTTCTTGGGGTGCCTGGCTGATTGGACAGTGCTGCCAACACTGAGGGCAGGTCTGCCTACCTCATCCACTCAGATTCACATGGTAATCTCTTCTGGAAACACCCAGGATAATGCTTCACCAGGTTACTAGGGATTCCTTGATCTAGTCAAGTCCACACGTCCACTCCTTGTCAACTTGGTGCCCGTATGCATGTCCTTAAACCACACATCATTTCTAAATGAAGACAGTAGCAAGGTCTTATTTCCACCTTGTATGATGCATCTGTCTGTAATCATGGTTTGGGGGAGTTTGCAGTCAGGAATTTTAGACTTTAGGTATTTGGACTTTAAGGGTGTTGGTCTTTGATCTTTCGGCATTTAGGATTGAGTCTCTGAGGATCATGAGCCAGACCCAAGTCTTGCTGTCCGTGACTGTGGGATGTTCCTGAGGAATATTGAGGCAGACCCGAGTCTTGCTGTCCGTGACCATGGGATATTCCTGAAGAATATTGAGTCAGACCCGAGTCTTGTTGTCGATGACTGTGGGATGTCCCTGAGGAATATTGAGTCAGACCCAAGTTCTTGCTGTCCATGACCTTGGGATGTCCCTGAGGATTATGAGTCATACCTGAGTCTTACTGTCCATGACCATGGGATGTCCCTGAGGAATATTTAGTCAGGCCCGAGTCTTGCTGTCCATGACCGTGGGATGTCCCTGAGGATTATGAGTTATACCTGAGTCTTGCTGTCCATTACTGCGGGATGTCCCTGAGGAATATTGAGTCAGACCTGAGTCTTGCTGTCCATGACTGTGGGATGTCCCTGAGGAATATTGAGTCAGACCCGAGTCTTGCTGTCCATGACCATGAGATGTCCCTGAGGAATATTGAGTCAGACTCAAGTCTTGCTGTCCATGACCGGGGGATGTCCTTGAGGATTATGAGTTATGCATGAGTCTTGCTGTCCATGACTGTGGGATGTCCCTGAGGAATATTGAGTCAGACCTGAGTCTTGCTGTCCATGACCATGGGATGTCCACCATCTATTCAGTTCTTTGATCCATCTCATCAGAGTGCTTAGTATTGTCATGTGGATGTTGTACATATTTTGCCTAAAGCTGTTGTCTCTCAAGACCCAATGGCATGGAGAGATTATGAAAGTCACTGCAGGGTGCACCACATACACTTTCTAAACAGTTAACTAGTATCAGAGACAAGTGACATGTAGCATGTCCACTTGTAGTGACTCCCAATCTAATCCTGGTCACTGGTCAAACACCAAAACAGTGAACAGCAAGCAAAACCTGTTACCAGCCCACCATGATACTTCCTTCCAGCATCTTGACCCTGGATTCTTCCTTTCTGGGTGAGAATCACAGGACCTGATGTGCTCTGTGTTGCTAACTTTTGGCCGCAGCCTCTTTCCAATGCACCTCATTGTTTTTTATAATGTGTACATTGCTATATTTTGCTTGTATGGCCAAGGTGATCAGTGGCCTCACCTCTGTCATTTCCTGTGCTGAAATGTGTTCTGTCAGATTGATATGGAACAGGAAGGTGATGTGGACTCAGAAGAACTTGCTTCTGCTGCCAGTTCTGCAACTTTCTCACTGTCCAACTCTTAGCATGTTTATTCACTGATCATCCATCCGTTCAAACAGCACCTGCTGATCCCCAACTGCCACCAAGCCTCTAACCCTCTCCTCCCGTCCATGGTAGTAGAGTTGTCATAAATGCATTTTGGGTCCTCTTCTCCCTTGAGCCTCCCATGACTCCCAAATCCTGTGTGTCCACAGCAGTGGTGGTGTCTGCTTCCTCGCTGGCAGTGGGAATGCCATCCTGAGTGGTCTCACGCCGAGCTGGCAGCATGCCCACATCCCAGCATCAGGGGCTCTTACTTTTCACGGTGACAGCAGTAGATTATAGTGCAGAAGAAACTGATTCAAATGCTCTTTTTACCCTGGAGAAAATACACCCACAATTTTGAGGTCATTTTCATTTGAAAGGAAGCACTTGCAGCTGTTTTCATTTTTGAAGAAATTCATTCATATTTGAACATAGGCCAGCCCTGCTCTGTGCTCCAAACCCAGCCATGCCTTTTGGCTTTTAAGAAAAACAGGACCAAATTGGCCACCTAATCATTGGGGCAAAGAGGCTCTTCTCAGAGCTGCTCCTTGAGGAAGCTGCTGGTGAGCTCTCAGTCTTGGACCCGTGCCTCTGGCTGGAGCTAATGAGCACCTCCTGAAACAGAAACAGAAGGCACCTGTATTATCAGAAAGTCTCTCAATCCAGGGAAAACATGGGCCCATGTTTGGTCTGCAAAGACCGAGGCCTTCACCTGAGCCTATCACTACATCACCAGCAAGAGCCCATGTTCTCCCTTTGTGGAGGAGAAAGAAGGGTCCTGGGCACTTGGAGTTCTCTCTGTAGTTTGCATGGCAGGGTGTAGCTCCTTTCCTGAACCTCCAGGTCACACCTACCTGTTCTTAGCCCTGGCATGGTGACAGCAACTGAGTATGGCCAGAGCTCCTGCCCTGTGCTGCTCTGCTTGTCCAGCTCAAGTGCCTCCCTGCTTCTGTGCCTGCTCAGAATCAAGGTCTTTAATTTGGAGGGAGCCCAGAAGGCCATGAGCTCTGCTCCCACAGGAGAAGCCTCTCCCAAGCCCGCTCAGGCTCTTTATTCCCTGGGGTCTGCCCCACTCTGTGCCACTCTGAGACCTAATAGCAAATTGCCTCTTTCAGGCTGAAGGCTGGCCAGCACCTCATAGCAGCTTTTTGTGCATGCCCACTCCCCCAAGGTGTTTATCTCTACTGCCACAGGCTTCAATGGGAAGGTCTTCTGGAGCAACATGGAACAAGTGTGCTCTCTCCCTCCTGAGGGCCCTCTGCGTACTCTGTCAGCTTCCTGTCACTCTGCCAAGTCTCTTCCCTCCTCCTTGATAATGCTGGGTTGGTGGGGCCTGCTGCCTGCTGACGATGGTGATGATGATGGGGATGGTGGCGGGCACTCCCCTTTGGGGGTACAGGGCAGGTGTGAGGAAAGGCAGGGGGTCTGAGTATGCTGAGGCCCACAGGGCAGAACTGGGACCCGAGGCCCAGGGAGCTCTGGTGAGTAATCAGTGGGGTCTGATCATAACTTGAGTTCCTGGCTGCAGACACAGATTAATCAGGGACACTGGCCACCCACCTTCTAGACAGCGTTTCTAGAACTCGGCCAGACAACTCTCACCATTGGGAGAGTATTTTGATGAATGCTGGTTTGGCCCGTGGTGGTACTATAGTGAGCTTTCCCTTTCTCTCCCTGGCAACCTCATCTGAAAAGTTCTATATTCTAGTCTGGTATTTGCTGCCCAGCAAGATCCAGGCTGCTTTTGTAACTCATTTGACATTCTGAGCATGCAAAGTCATGCTAATGTGACTCTATGAGACATTCTTTAGGAAGCAATTTGACTGCCAATTCTCAGCACCAACTTAAGTTGTATAATTAATGCCAAAGGTAATTTGATATGTTTTTTTCTTCTTTGCCTCACTATTGCATGTATGAGAGAGAGAGAGAGAGTTAGAATGGGCAAGTACAGAGACCCGTGAGTATAAAACTGCATGGCCTGGTGGAGCAATGAGAGGTTTGTTCCAGTCTGCAGTTGGGGCACTGTTCATTTGTCAGTGGGAGTGATAATCCCACTCAGCTCTGGTATCTTTAGTTCCTAAAATTGGAAGGGGAACACACTTTGCTTTCCTTATGTTGTTTTTAGTGAAAATGGACAGGATGTTGACTATCATTATGTCCATATCTCCTGTGTAGAAGCCCAAATGAGGACAGATACAATAATAAGATCCTATTGAATTTATCTGAATCCTTGGCAAATATCTAAGTGCTGGACTCCAGCAATTAAGTGGATTATATGGCCTCTAAACAAAAGGAACATAGCCAGTTCTTGATGATAGTAGTGATGGTGATATTGGTAACAGTGGTGATAGTGGTGTTGTTGGTGGTGATGGTGGTGATGATGGTGGTGGTGGTGATGTTGGTTGTGTTAGTGGTGATAATGTTGGTGGTGATGATGATAGTAGTGGTGGTGGTGATGGTGGTAGTGGTGGTGGTGATGATGATGGCGGTGGTGATGATGTTGGTGGTGGTGGTCATGATGATGGTGGTGGTGGTGGCGGTGATGATGTTGGTGGTGGTGATGGTGGTGGTGATGATGGTGGTGGTGATGGTGATGGTGGTGTTGGTGGCGGTGATAGTGGTGGTGGTCATGATGATGATGATGGTGGTGGTGATGATCTTGGTGGTGGTGATGGTGGTGATGATGGTGATGGTGGTGTTGGTGAAGGTGATGGTGGTGATGGTGATGGTGATGGTGGTGGTGATGGTGGTGAGTTTGGATGTGTGGATGTGGCTAAACCATGAACCTTCATATATACATGGTTATAAAAGCACTTGGCAAAAGCTGTGATGCATGAATCACATTTTCTCCAATAAAGCAGTTTTACACAGAAGGTTATCTGCATGCTGTTCCTATTCTCTGGCACTTATCACATTTTGTTTGGGACCCCCTGTTAAGACGTATAGTTCCTGTAGGTCAGGCCCACAGCAGTTGTGCGTGCTGAGTCATTGCAAGGGGATCTCTCACCCCAGGCCTTACATATTTGATGTCCTGACATTTTGTGTAATTGCACTGCTAGAGTCCACTTAGAACGTTGAAAGCTACTTAAAATGTCATTATAAGCTGGCCGGATCTCAGAATTATATGGTGCAGTTGACGGAACAAAAGAGCATGCTACTTTGATGGTCATGTTATCTGTGCTCTGTGCTGTGGTCTTCTTTAACCCACCACGGCTAGTTGGACTTTTTGAAACATATTTTCTCATTTCTCTTCATCTCCAAATGACTGACAGCGAATGCCTCGAGATGGCTCAGTGTGGCCACAAAGCACATGTGTGTGTGGCTGCAGAGGTTACTCGGGAGCTGATTTCTGGTAGGCACTAATCATTCTCACCATGAGCTAGTCAGCAACTTAGAATATTCTATTGTATGATTATGGTTTTTAAGAAGTTATTTTTCACTAATGATAATAAAAAAAAAGTTTCTGTTTCAGATGCGAGGAGGTAATTATAGGAATTATACTTTATTATTACATTTTGAAGGTAGATATTTCTTATTATAGTCGCTCTAAGAGACTGTCTGCAAACGTTCCCTGTTCTCCATCTTTATCTTAAAGAATGAAAGGTTTTATTGCATGAGTGAGTCTCTGCTCTTTCCTCTGTGTAAGGAAACTAGAACTGAAGGGGATTGAAGAAAAAGAGAGGTGCAGTGGCTGCAAGAGAGTTTTTCTGCGTTGTAACTGTTAGCCCAGAGTTATAAGAGAAGATATGGTCATGCTCATCATAGACAACCTCCCTACTCATTTCATTTTCTCAGCTGCCCTTTTGAGTGGGAATTCTTGACTCAGTTTTACATAGGAGGAGCCCCAGCTGGAGGAGGCTAGTAGGGTGCCCAGGTCCTGGCCACAGAGTGAGTGGGGTGGGTATGGAGCTGGGGGCTGGTTGACTCCAGAGCCACTTTGCTGTGCAGCCCTGTGCTGCCTTCTCTTTGGGATCATGGTCTGACTTGCCCTACCTTTGAGCAGCCAGAACCGTATCCCACCCAGGATGGGCACACAACAGAACATTACCAGTCGTTCCTTAGGGGCTACTGAGGCCTCCGGCCCTGCCCAGGCCCCATAGTGCCCACAGCCTGGCCTCAGGCCACTTTCTATCAAGTTCCCCTCTGGCCCATCCACATCTAGTCTGTCAGGCCTGTGTGGGCCTCATCTTCCAGCACCCCCAGGACCTCCTGCCCTCCCACCATCCCTAGCCGACTCTCCTGGGACCCTCCTTTGGCCACTTGTCTTCTGTGCTGTCTCAGCCCTACGGAGTGGTGCTTAGCGAATTGCAGACCGGATGTCACTGTGCTCAGAGCACACCCAAGGCTTCTTATCTTGCTCAGTAGCACCAGAGTCCCTGTGGTGGTCTGTGAGACCCTGTGATATCAGTGCCCTCCAGCTCGGTCCTCCTGGCTCTGCTCTTGCTTTTCTCTCTAGCCACCCTCGCCTCTGTCTGTCCTTCCAGGCCAACATGTCAAGTGGCCTGCCTGGGGCCTTTGTACTCACTGTTGCCTCTGGAGACTGTTCCTTCCTTCCCTTCTCTCTTAGGGGTGGCCTAGTCTTCACTTTCTTGGTGACGTTTCCTCTGAGAATCCTCAAAAAATATACCTAAAATAGCATCCTCCCTCCCAGCTGTCCTGGCTCCCACCCAGACTGTCTCTCCACAGCACCTGTCACTGCCAGTTTATGTGCCTATGTCTGACACTTTCCATCTCTTCTAAAGTAGCTGCAAGGCCCACAGAAGCAAGGGCTTTGCTCACGAATTTACTCCTGCACCTCCAAAGGTGGCTGATGCAAATGTGTGGCAAGTGTTTGTGGCATAAGGAAGGGAAAAGGAGGGGGAGAAATCAGCAAGTGACCCTGACGCTATCACTGATGCTGTCACCTGGATGCTGGGGTGGCCCCGGAGAATAGCGAGGGCTAATAGCGAGAGGGGGGGCTCATGTGTGAACATTCAGGGACCACAGGGACAGACCTGCCTGTCACAGGAGATAGCTTGCAGGTGTCGAGAGGCACAGACGTGGCCTGAGCAGGGTGGGACATACTGAAGAAACGAGCCTGCTTCCCAGTTTTGTGCTGGGCTGCTTTGCTGAATAACCCCCGGGACTACCTGTGTTCTCCTGTGCTTCACGGTTCTAGACACACACTATTGTTCAGCTACATGCCTAAGGACAGAATTAAAGAGAGACTAGATAAAAGGACTTACAAGAGAAAGGTCTTCTCAGACAGGCATTTAGCCTTTAAGTTCAGCTGTTTCTGACTTGGGGAAAGGTGCAAACTGTGTGACTCCTCACGACTCAGCAGTGAGATGGCTCTCAGGGATTAGAGACAGCACTCATTCACCTGCAGCCATCAGCGCCGCGTCAGAGCAGGGATTTCACTCTTTGGAGCCCCTTAGGATAGATGCCTCTGCCCTACAGGTCAGGGTGGCCCAGCAGGGACCAGGCCACACCCTTGGTTACAAGGTGCCCAGGAATGGAACATTCTTATAGATGAGATTTTCTGATTAACTTAGCCTTCACAAGAAACACAGTATGGACTCAACACTTATTTAAAAAAATCTCCCATAAATGCATTGGCCAGTGCCCCTGCACCGTCAGGGTGGGCCTCACACACACTGCCCCACCTCGAGGCAACAGGTGCCTTCAGGGAACAGCATTGCTCTTGGGCCTGCCTTTGTACTCAGCAGAGACCCTTGGCAGCCGCTGCAGAATAGCCTCTTATGTATGACCTGTCTTTACCGGCCCAGCCCAGCAACCCAAGGGCACAGTAAAAGGACTGTGTCACAAGAACTGACAATTTGATTGACAGGAATTCTGAATATGTTCTTATAAACCCAGTCTTAGCCTTCACTGTAGCCCAGTAGAGGGGGAAAAAACACCCTACAGAATCTAGAACTGTTGGCCTGAGAAAGTGAACATGTAGCCGCTGCTCAGAGCATTGGGGTTTGCAACCTGCAGCTGGAGTCTCTGAAGGGAGGTCCAAGTGGGAGCTGACTCTCTGACTCCCACAGTAAGCAGCACCCTTGCTCAATCTCTCTCTGCTCTTCCTTGGTGGAAGAGGGTCACAGGGCCCATCCATGCCTCAGAGCTCTGTGTTCCCAGCAGCTCCCTGTCCCTCACACCCATGCTGTGTAGTCCAACCCTGTGTGTAGCTAAGCGTGTGTTCAC
The DNA here is from genome assembly GCA_963573935.1 of Arctocebus calabarensis. Classification (NCBI taxonomy): domain Eukaryota; kingdom Metazoa; phylum Chordata; class Mammalia; order Primates; family Lorisidae; genus Arctocebus; species Arctocebus calabarensis. Next base: position 25,766 of record CAUYON010057117.1, read on the forward strand.
TGTGACCCATGTGCTCCAGGATGTAATCCTTACTGTGACAGGAAGGAGGCCAGGAACGAGTCCTATGCTACACATGCCCCAGGCAGGGTGTGGGTGCCGGGGCTGTGCAGGTCATCTGAGGAGGAGGGTGGGCCCCGTCAGGATGTGTTGTCCTGCGCCTGGGTGCCACCCTTAAGTGACACCCTTCACACCTGGAAATGCAGACTTCACACCTTTTCCCATGAACAGTGCAAGAAACTTCAACAGAAGTGCAGACCCTACCCTTGGGGGTGGAGGCCTGCTCATGCTGGGAATTCAAGGGAGGTGTTTCAGAGTCGTCTTTCTTCTGATACATCTGCCGAGGCTCTTCAGGTGGAGCTGTAGCCAGCTGAATGGTGCTGCCCAGCATGTGTGCACACACACACGCACACAGACACATACATGTGCACACACGCACACATACATGCACACAGGCACATACATACACACACCCTGGTAGTCCAGGAGCCACTCTGAATGGAGCTGCTTAGCGCGTGTGTACACACATACACGTGCATACACACCATTATTTTAAACCTTGGTGTTTATAAGTTTATTTCTTAGAAGTAGATGTTGACTAGTATGATGAAACATGACTCATTTTCACTAGAAATCTTGATCCAGAACATCTAACCTTTCTTGTTCAGAAGCTGTAGTATTGTTTTTTTTTTCCTGCTATTTTTCTATATGTCACAACCCCCTTTCCAGCTCCCACGTGCCCCGAGGGCCTTCCTGAAGAGTATCTCATGAAGCTCCATCCCAGACCACTCACTTCCTGGGCTACAGGTGGTCTTGCTGTGTCCCCCTGGAGTCAGGGCTTCCGTGACCTGCCACTGCGGTGGGTGCCTGGGGCACTCCAGCCGTGGGGGGCATGGAGGCCCAGTCCCACCCAAGCTCTGGGAGGTAGCTGCTGACTCCCAGTTTGTGAGTCTGCTATTCCCAGGCAGTGTGTTCAGTGTCTCTCTCCTTTTCCAGGAGGGCAATGGGATCTTTGACTTGAAAGCAGGTCTCTCTAGGACACTTAGAGGCATCCTGCCATGCCCTACTGCCACTCCTGAGCCCCTCTGAAGTCACAGGCTTTGCCCAGGAAGGGTCTAGTCATGGGGATCCTGGGGTCATCCTGCTCAGCTCACCAGGAGACAGAGCCTCTGGGCAGTTGCACTGGCTAGTGTTCTGTGGAAGGACTGTTTCCTACTTGCTACACACTTGGCCGTCCCGACACACAGCCCAGCCTTCCCTCAGATAGGGCCCTGGCTGTGATCTCTGGGTGCTGTGGTCTGTCACCATGGGTGCCCCAGATGTGGTGCAGTGTGTGCTGGAGCCACTAGGGCCACTGTGGCCACACACTTGCCCCATACTCGCCCCCGCCCCAGCCCAGGCCCTGTGGTTCCCATTTTCTTTGAGGCTGAGTGAGCCCTTTGTGGACTTGGCTGAGGAACCCACTCCAGAGGAGGAAGGCATGGGAGGGCAGGTTGTGATGAGCGGTGACTAGGGTGCTCAGGGATCAGCTGTGGCTCTGAGTTGGTGCCTTCTGCTTCCAGAGAGCTGAGTGACGCTACGGCTATCTAGTCAGCAGCGTGGCTGTGCTAGGGGCACCTGTTCCGGAGCACACTCTTGTCCCCCTGTGAAATGATAGGTCCCTGTGTCAGTCCAGTGGGGGTGCTGGGCAGCTGGCATGGGCTTGCTTCAACCTGAGCCTCTGGGTGCCAGTGGGTGGTCTGGAGGGCAGGCTGCTTTCCTATAGTTCTAGGCGTGCTTTTGTTTATAAGAAAGTGAGAGATATTGTTCCATATTTGCTGCTAGAAGTTATTCTTTTGTTGTTGTTGTTGTTGGAAGTTATTCTTGAAAGCAAGTAATCAATGAGCATGTGGCAGGGTTGATGTGGGGAGTGGGTGGGCTCAGGGTATAGAGACAGGGGGCTGACCCCCACAAGGCTCAAGTCCAGTGGAAATGCAGAGAAGGGGGGAGTGTCTGCACAGAACTCCACAGAGTATTAGGAGACGACTGCTGTCAGGCAGCAGCTGATTACTCACAGACCCAAGAGGAGGGGGCCACAGGGGTCACAAGGGAAGCAGGGTCAGGAGGCAGAGAGAGAGGTATGGGGAGTGGGCAAAAACCTTGGGTGTGGCTCTCACAAGAGGGAGCAGGTGAGGCAGGGGGCAGGCCTAGGCCTAGTCAGTGTGGACAGTTCCAGTGCCTGTGGTGGGTGGACAGTGTAGTGCCCAGGAGAGGGGGCAGGGTGGGCTCTGGACAGTGGGTTTGGGCATGAAGAGCCCTCCAGGTCAGTGGGGCCCCAGATCAGAGTGCCAGAGCACATGGTCAATAGGACACTGAGGCCAGGAGGGCAGGGAAGCCCTGTGGTGTGGTGAGCGTTTTGGGGGCTATGGGATTAGACTGAGGATGAGATACCTTTGTGCACAGTCTGTAAAGGACGCATCTGCCTCTTGCTGAAGTCCCCACTATGCTGTCCTCAGAAACACCAGTGAAGGAGGCTCTTGGGCTTTTGACTCAGAAGGGACCCAGTCCTGCGTGCAGACTGATGGCTCAGCTCTTCCAATAGGGAAGACAGAACCACCATGACAGTGACCCTTTAGTGCAAGAGAGATGGAAAGTGGGCACAGCACAGTGTTCAGAAAGGGGAGCAAATGTTTCCTTCCTCTGTAGCAAGAAGCTTCCTGAAGAGTGGGCTTCAGTTAATAGGGGACAGTGACTGCACTTTACTTTTCACTCAAAGAACTCACAGTAGGCTGTTGGGGCTCATCTTTGAAGGGTCAGTGAGGCCCAGCTGACCCACAGCGCTATCTCCTGTCTCTGTGATGCACGCATGTCCAACACAGAGACATCCCCTGCCAGGCAGGAGGACACACAGAAGGGTGGGATGGGCCAGGGCGTACTCTGGGATCGTGGGTGGACAGCACAGCCTGCACCCAGGAGCTGTGATGCCCCTGCTGTGACCTCCAATGGGTGGCACGAGGGGGGCTGCACTGCCTTGCAGGCTGCTGAGGTTCCCTCAGGGATACCAGGCCACAGCACAGTGTGTTCATGTGTGTGCCACACACCAGTCCATACCATGTATGTGTGTGTGTCTGTGTACCCTACACCAGCCCATAGCATGTGTGTGTACATGTGCCCCTGTACCAGCCAACAGCACATGTGTGTTTGTGTGTGTGTCCCTTCACCAGCCCACAGCACACACATGTGTCTCCCCCAGGAGCCCTGATGCAGAGCCTCCTGCGAGACCTGAGGAGGTACCAGGTGGACATTGAGAGCGTGAGTCCTCTGGAGCTTGACGATACACCTGGCCTAACCACTGGCATGGCTCGAGGTGTGGGTCCAGCAGGACGTCAGGGTGGAGCTGAAGAGCAGCTACATGGCCCGGAGCCAGCCCTCTCCAGAGACAGCCTGCAAGGTAATCTCCATCTCCACGGGTCTTTCTCACTTAGGGCAGCCCTGCAGGAGGGAGCAGCAGATGGGGAGAGTACAGCAGGTGGGGAGGGTGCAGCAGGTGGGGAGAGTACAACAGGTGGGGAGGGTGCAGCAGGTGGGGAGAATACAACAGGTGGGGAGGGTGCAGCAGTGGGGAGGGTGCAGCAGGTGGGGAGAGTACAACAGGTGGGGAGGGTGCAGCAGTGGGGAGGGTGTAGCAGGTGGGGACGGTGTAGCAGTGGGGAGGGTGCAGCAGTGGGGAGGGTGTAGCAGTGGGGAGGGTGCAGCAGTGGGGAGGGTGCAGCAGTGGGGAGGGTGTAGCAGGGGGGAGGGTGTAGCAGTGGGGAGGGTGTAGCAGTGGGGAGGGAGCAGCAGTGGGGAGGGTGCAGCAGTGGGGAGGGTGTAGCAGTGGGGAGGGTGTAGCAGGGAGGGACGGTGTAGCAGTGGGGAGGGTGTAGCAGGTAGGAACGGGGTAGCAGTGGGGAGGGTGTAGCGG